>JAQGCC010001650.1:0-22189 GCA_034698905.1 Xestoiulus laeticollis | reverse complement strand
GTCACATGACCTAGTATACTATGCCCTGTATACTAGGTCATGTGACCAGTTTAACTGAGTTCTGCTGTGTGAATTAACACGCAAAATTTTTTTGATCCACATCAGTTGATCTACATCAACGTTGGTATGAATCAGGTGTAATTTGACATTTTGTCCTATGTGTTAAGGTTAGAAAGATATTTGGGTTTCCGTGAAGAAATGATCGTAGGTAAAATCTATTTACAATATTGGATAGAGCACACATGACTTCCTATTTAACCGCATTAACAACATTTTTTGATCATAGATGCTTTGATGAATTATTGGTGATATTTACATTAATTTCTCAGCTTTGGGCTAATTTACCATAAAATTTCCAAGGCCTTATCTTTAAATAGAGCATTTATTAAATCTGGAAATGTACAGATGACTTATTTCATTAGTATTTGTTAGTTTATTTCATTAGTGTATTAGGTTATCCTACCACATATCAAAATTTGAAACAACATCTATTTAAAATCTAGATATATAAAAATGATTTTGCATTAGATCTTCACCTACCTTGATTTTCAAAATTTCGTAAATATTTTTAAAATAATTAGTCTTCAAATGTTATATCAAGTTCAAATTCTTAACTTTATATATGTTGGTCTTAATTTGCATTATTCTGTTACATGTGCTGCATGTTAGCATTATTATTGTCAAATTATCTACACAAATGTAGAACACTGCTTGTTGATGCTTTTGCACACCCTGTAATGGCTGGCTTTGATGGACACCTTTATGTCTTGGCAATTAAGATGTCACACTGCTTTACGACATAATTAGTGCAAACAGAAATACCATTTGCTCAACTGGAAAGGTAAACTGTTTTTCGGATTTCAATTTGTTCCTAGTTTCATATGGATCTCAATGGAAAAGCCACGAAAGAGGAGGGGTCAAAGGTTGACCAACCTCGTGTCACAGGACAGTCTGCATCTACCAAAGAGGAGTCAGTGTCGTCCGAAAATCCCAGCCTTTCTAGAGAATCTTCTGCAACACAATCAAGATTGAATGACCAAGTGCCAGTTGTTTCAGCCTCGAATTCAATTAAGGATGAGCAACCACCTAAGGGGGATTTTAATAAATTACAAGATGTTAATAAGGATAACCAGGTTAAGGGGGGAAGTAGGATTAGTGAGGGTGAAAAAGACACTAAAATTGGAAATGTGCAACCACCAACTAGTTCGAGTGGTGTGCAAATGGACAAAGATAAAAAGGGGGATGCAATTAAGGAGAAACCTACAAAAACTGTTGTAGAAATTGAGGAAGAATTTGATGATGAAGACACAACACCCCCATCGAGTTCCCATACCACCAATGCCATAGTGACGCATTGCACTGCTGCTCTTATTGGTCAATCCAACGTGATTGATCACATCAATATGGTCAGTTCTGAGAAACAAATGGGAAAGTCCATTCCTCCAGTGCCCTTGGAAATGGGCTTTGAGAATGAGATATTGGATAAGGGAGGGTCGGCTCCCAAAGAAAATTGTAGGACAAAAGTTGAAGAGGACGACATTGATGACAAGGACAAGTCTACTGAGAAGTCCAAGGAAGAGAAAAAAGTCATTGAAAAAAATGAGAAGTTGGGAAAAGACACTGGTGATGAAAAAACTGGTGACCATGGAGACAAGGATAAGGTCCAAAAAACTGAGAAATCCCCATCTCCAGCAGATAAGACACAGAAGATGGAGGATGTTGTGAAAGATGCTGCAGGCAAAGATGTGATAGATGCTGGAGGCAAAGATGTGAAGGATGCTGCAGGTAAAGATGTGAAGGATGCTGCAGGTAAAGATGTGAAGGATGCTGCAGGCAAAGATGTGAAGGATGCTGCAGGTAAAGATGTGAAAGATGCTGCAGGCAAAGATGTGAAGGATGCTGCATGTAAAGATGTGAAGGATGCTGCAGGTAAAGATGTGAAGGATGCTGCAGGCAAAGATGAGAAAGATGCTGCAGGCAAAGATGTGAAAGATGCTGCAGGCAAAGATGTGAAGGATGCTGCAGGCAAAGATGTGAAGGATGCTGCAGGGAAAGATGCTGCAGACAAAGGTGTGAAGGATGCTGCAGGCAAAGATGTGAAGGATGCTGCAGGCAAAGATGTGAAAGATGCTGCAGGCAAAGATGTGAAGGATGCTGCATGTAAAGATATGAAGGATGCTGCAGGTAAAGATGTGAAGGATGCTGCAGGCAAAGATGAGAAAGATGCTGCAGGCAAAGATGTGAAGGATGCTGCAGGCAAAGATGTGAAGGATGCTGCAGGCAAAGATGTGAAGGATGCTGCAGGCAAAGATGTAAAAGATGCTGCAGGCAAAGATGTGAAAGAAGACAAAGATGGGAAGATTGATAAGATTACCAAAAACGACCATCAGGGACAGGCTGAACAAGCCAAAGGTGGTGACATCAAGGACATTGAACAGAAAGTTGAAAAGGATGTCAAAAAGGAAATCAAAAGTAGTGATAATGGGGATAAAGGTATCAAAGAGAAGGACAGTTCAGTAAATTCGGATAAAAAACCCGAATCGAAACCAAGTGCCAAAATGGACCAAGGAGATCCTTGCCATTCCGAAAATGCCAAACACGATCTTCCTGAATACGTCAAGATGGGTCTATCTGACGGTAATATAGAGATTCAAGAGAATACAATACACGATGCAAATGCGATGCAGGGGAAATCCCACAGTGGATGTGGTAAGGATGAAATCCATAAAGATAAGTCTGAAAAAGATAGGTCTGGGGACGTCACTGTAGTAGAATTGGAGAAAATTGTGGTGGAAAAAGACGAGAATATAACGGATGTACATGTCGAAAAGGAGAAAGTAGATGAAAAACCACCGAAAGTCGATAAAGGATCTGTCCCTGAAGACTTACAAAAAGGAAACCAAGAAGTAACAAAGTCTAAAAAGATTGAAATAGCAGACACATCCAAAAATAATGACAAGGATCTCAAAGAGGCTGATAAGGAACTGCAAGAATCTCTGCAAGAAGTAGTTGAAGAAAAAGCAGAAACAATAACAGAAAATAATGGTAAAGATGATAAGGTAACCAGCAAAGAAATTATCGAAGAAACCATATCCGGAACTGCAAAGGACGATAAGAAAATATCACATATTGCTGATGACGTCAGTAAGGTCACTCCAGATAAAAAGGACCAGAAATTTGAATCTTCCAAAGGTGGGCCAATTGAATCATACACCAGTGAACCATCAGCTGATGTTGGAAAAAAGGTTGAAGTTCCAGAGGACAAAAATGTCCCAAAATCTGACGACGACGTCAAAAAATCTGGAGATGATGTTAAAAAATCTGGAGATGATGTCAAAAAATCTGGAGATGATGTTAAAAAATCTGGAGATGATGTCAAAAAATCTGGAGATGATGTCAAAAAATCTGGAGATGATGTCAAAAAAGCAGGAGATGATGTCAAAATAGCAACAGAAGACATCAGAAAAGTCAAAGAAGATGTCATAAAAGTAGAAGACATCACAATAGTAGGAGAAGATGTCACAAAAGTAACAGAAGATGTCATGGAAACAGGGGAAAATGTGACAAAAGTAGGAGATGCCTTGACATCGGATGAAGGAATGCAAATTAACGAGAATGAAAAGGGTAAAAAATCGACTGACGAAATTCCAGTAAAATTAATAGCTGTTGAATCCGATGCAAATCTCTTAAATGGCAGTCTAGAAAATGTCATTAATAAGCCGGCTGCCATGCCAACAGTCTCTAGTAAGTCCATCGACAGCACTGTAAAGGGTAAAGTGAGCTCCGAAATTAAGATAGAAGAAGGTGTAGGCCTAACTGCACAATCTGAAAGCACAGGAAATGCTGAAAAGGACAAAGATGAAGGCAAGAAGATTCATTCCTCCAAAGGCAAAGATTCGAGAAAAAAAAGAAGTGGTGTTAGAAAAGGTGAGTCAGATACTGCTTCTGCTTCAGAGTCTTCAGAATTGTTGGTTGACGATATTGAAATTGGAAATGTAGTGGATGAAATTAGAACCTATGAACAAGATTTAGTAACTGAAATAGACGAATCTCCAAATGCCATTGCTGATGACAAAATGGTCGGTAATGAGTCTCTTGTATCGGATGACATGGCAGTGCAGGACATTGTAGTGGCTAGTTTAGAGGAACAGAAGTATGTGGAGGAGGATGTCAATAAAATGGATGAAAAGCAGCCCCCTGAGAAAATCGATACTGAATTGCAAGAAAAACAAAATTACGACAATGTGGAAGTGGAAAATGTTGCGGAGGTGGAAGACATTGAGAAGGTGGAAAACATGGAGGAGGAAGAATTAAAGGTGGATATTCAAGACGAGATTAGTGACGATAAAGACGAGAAAGTAGAAGAGGATAATGAAAAAGTGGAAACGCTGGAAGAAGACGAAAAAGCAGATGAAATTCTGGAAGAAAATCAAAAAATCGAAACTCTTGAAGATGAAAAAGATGAAAGACAAAGTGAAGAGGTCGAAAAGCAAGCTGAAGAGACCAAAATTGAAATCGAGGTTGAAAAATTGAAAATCGAAGATGTACAGAGAAGAAAAGTTGCTAATAATAAAGGTGGGATAAAAGCTACGTGCATTTTATCATCATTGCCTGCCATATATCATCATCAAATTGACATCAGGGCCGGCTGACTGCTCATCCATTTTCATTGGACTTGACTTATGCGATCTGTGTTGGTAACCTAGCGATGGTGAAATGCCAATAAATTTTGAAATTAACATTTCGAGACTATAAATAGCATGTGAAATGGTGCACGTTTACGGATTTGGTAAACAATCTACTAGAAAATAATGTTGGTGCTTTTGTCAGAATTCAGGCTTTCATGGACTTACAAGGCCACGAATACAATATCCTGATTGTTTTGTTGGTCTAAATCAATATTAGATTTCTGATATTTATTAACTTATAAATCAACTTTTAAAGCCAATTTTACCCCCATTGAGCATTTTGTGAAGCCCATGTCCTAATCCCATAAAATCATTTTTTTAAATCTTTTTTAATATTTTATACAGAGCATACATGTATATACAAATTTCCAGAAGTGTAAGAGTGGAATTTTAGCTACATATTTGCCTGCATGTAATTAGATTTAATTAACATTGTTCTCCTCCAAATTTTAATTAAACATTTTTTATAAAAATTATGAAAACCTCTTATTTTTTCAAATTTTCAAAAGCCTCAAGTCTAAATTACAAATTTTTGAATCTTGTAGCAATTGTTTGACTCTCGCCAGCTATTATTATGGTCATTAGCATGAAAATTATATTAAAACTGGAATTTTTGCAAAACGATTAAATGTTAATTTCAAAAGAAGATATCATACATACACTGTAGCCATCAGCATCGTCAGTATCACTGCCATTGTCCATCCGCATTTTCATATCACATCTGACATTAAAATAATTTATGGATAATTTGATAGACATTTTTCAATTGCATAGTGCATTTTTTATAAACGGTTTCAGAAATATATTCATTAAACCTTTGCCCCTGAAATACCCTGCAATACTTCCTCGTATTGTGTGATTGCCTATGCTCGATTTTGGCAGGGTTACAAAGCTAACCTACTGGATTTTGGCACCTATTTAATTGTACATTAAATTTAGATAACCATGACGTCATTGGGGATATTCACTGTAATTATTGTACAGTTTTTAGCGTTTGAAAGACATCGAGCAAAATAATTGACAATTTATAAACGAGGTCATTATGGTTGGCAAGCTTTCAAATACAAAACAATACTTTTAGTACGTTGTAAATATTTTTATTTAAGGCAGACTGTCTGGAACCTCGTGTTTTTGTCTACCAAAAAAAATTATAATATGATGAATTCGTTGCCTTTATTTGTACAATTATTTCCTTTTTGTTAATGTGTTTATTATGTTACAGTTTACATCTTGCATAAGATTATAAAAATGGTGGAATAAAAACATTTTAACATTATTAGGGCGTTTACAGAGCCTAAATAACTACAATATTTAATAGGTGCACTCAAACAGATCCCAAAAATTTTACACATGTTTTTAAATATTAATCTGACATGACCTTAGCTAATTAGAAAATAATGGTATAGGGGGACTACTGATAAGCCACTTTTCAATCTATTTATCATAAAGGGCATTCAACATGTCAGTGGCAAAATTACATAAAATCATTTAAGATATTTTTGGACACCCTGTTTTACAAAATCATCTTTGATTTGTTTATCACTAATGTATGCCCTAGTGCTTAATTAAGTTCCAATTTATGGTCCTCATGGTAAGTTATTTCGTACAAGATTCATTTCACCTTGACGTAACCTCATGACGTATTTCCTATTCATTGATCCCAAAGGTGAGGGAAAAATATGTAATTTTACTAACTGCGCAATTCACTTAACGGTCGTTTGAATTTCTTTTTTTGATAGATGGTGATCATGACAGCGGCGTGGATGAAACCACTCAAAGAAAGGTAACAAATATATTGCTCAAATTAATTATTAAAATATGATGTCATTGCCACAGTGTTTGCGTTCAAATCGATAGTTTTGATTATAGACAAAATGGTGGATTGAATCCCTTAAGAAATGTATTTTTTTTCGCGTAGAAAACTCCACCCTCTGCCAAAGGAAAAAATGCGGCTCCATCTCCAGCCAAAAAAGCAATCTCACCAACAACGGCAACTGCCTCACCTGCAAAGACTCAAAAAGCACCGAATACAGCTACAAAAGCACCACCAACACCAGCGCCGTCTCTACCAGAAAAGAGTATATAACTTTTCACAAATTCAAACAGTGCAGTAGTTTGGTAATACCCATTTCCGGTCTCAGACCAGTTAATGATGCGGTGTTGAGGTGTTAAAATGCATTCTGATACACGTTTTCTTACTAACTTGACGCTAATATAAGTCTCGTTGTCTTTGCAGTTTTTCAAAACATAATTGAAATAGAATGGGAATTTCAATACTACTCAGTTTGTTTTTTTTACCTGTGAATAAATGGGGATTTTTACTACCATTTACCATTTTCAGAACTGCCGATGAACAAAATAGTGGTTGGAACCAGTCCATCCCCAAATTTAAAAGTGGTGAAATCGAAAATTGGATCTTTCGAAAATGTCAAGCACAAAGCCGGGGGTGGTCAGATCAAAGTTGAGACTAAGAAAATCGATCTGGCCAACGTGAAATCTAGGATTGGGTCCACTGATAATATTCAACATAAAGCCACGGGTGGAGAGAAAAAGGTATTGAAATATATGGTGATTTTTCTTCTAAAATAATAGGGGAATATATTACCCTAGTCTAGATACAAAAGAAACATGAATGATTGAAAAGCCTTGCCAAAAAACATGTATATGGATAATAATGATATGTATGTTAGAATTAATTTAAAAAGAAACCCTGTATGTGAATATGAGCCTCGTCTCAATAAATTAATTACGAATTGGGTGGAAAAGTTCCTAATTTCCTGAAAATTACAAAATTCCATCATTTTGACATCATTTTGATTAACAATAGTCAATAAATGGGGATCTAGCTATAGTTTATAACAGGGTCAATACTGATATTTGATGCTCATTTTATAAAATAATATTTAAATATTATTAATACATTTAATAATAATAAAACATGCAAATTTTGATTATTTTACACTAAAGAAAGTTACAAATTCGAGGTAAATCCAAGTAGCGTTAAGGTTATGCATTATATAATTAATTTTTTAGATTACATATTTATAATAACTATATTAGTTAATAAATTTATAGCAGTTATTTTCCAAAAAAATTGTGATGTGTTGATTAAACACTGTTTGCTATAATAAAACATATTAGTAAGGGAAATCAATTATGAATTTTTTTATGAGGTTGTTGTCTCATGAAAAAGGATATAAAATCTATATCAAAAGCAATATTACTACCCATAAACTTAGCCTACATTGCTTTTGGCGATGAAAGTGTGATGAAGTGTGACTAAGTAGTGATGAAAGCATTGAATTTGGTTAGTTAGCGATGAAATTTACCGTTCGGCTTCACATACCGGTAATGTAAAGTTTGCGGTGAATTTCATTTTGTAACTCCACATGAATTTGTGTGTTTTTTATAATTAAAATGTTAATTTTATTTACAGATTCTTTCTCGTAAACTTGAATGGAAAGCACAGTCTAAGATTGGCTCCATGGAGAACGCAACTCACAAACCCGGTGGTGGAAACAAGAAAATTGAGGTTCAAAAACTGGAATTTAAAGACAAAGCTAAACCTAAAGTTGGATCCAAAGATAATATCCAACACAAACCAGGAGGTGGAGAATTAAAGGTACCTCGATTGAGTATCACTAATGTCTCATGCAAGTCCTACTAATTAACTAACCATTTTGGTGCCTTTTATTTGGGCTCTTGAAGATGGTGATGGTTGTGGTGAATCACTCGTTGATTATGTAACACCACTGTAATTTGAATGCCAAAGCACTCGTTGCACACACTGTATAGTGTCTCGTGAAACCACTTTTTGTGATGAGCACACAATTAGTACTAAATCACTTGAACTTCGTGGGCACAAGGGTTAACTCCATTAAAACCTCGAATGTTTTTCAACAACGTATATCTTTTTAGTTCTCATCATGCTATATTTTTTAATTTCTAACAGTACACTCTTTTGATAATCAGTTTATCTTTCCAATTTCTTATTCATATCATTTTTCTATAATCTTAAAGTTGGGTTCACACTATTATGAAATATAAAATAGTACCAAATTATCCAAATATCAATAGACATACTTTTTTTGCTTCAGGTATTTATTAGAATACATTTATGCTAAAAAATTAATTTTTTATTAAACGGATCTTTGAAAATCTTTGAGTAGTTTTTAAGCCATTTTTCTACACTGTATTATGGATTTTAAAATTTACAAAACACATTATGGTTTTGGCATATGATTTTAACAAAATATTTCTGTTAAGCATATATTTGAAATTGTTTAATTGTAAAAAATTGAACAGTTTTACACGAATTTCAATTTAACAAAATTTACAAAGCAATTTATGATTTTACATGTGCGTGTGATTTTAACAAAATAATTTATGTAAAGCAGATACTTGAAATGGGGATTTTTTTTGCAATTTTTATACACTATATTCTACATTTTAAAATTCACAAAACATTTCATGATTTTATATGATTTTGGTTGTGCAAATACAGCTGTGGAATAATCCGTTTTTAAAAATATTAAATGTATTAAAAAATGAATAGTTACGAATCTAGGAAATAGTATGATTGTATTAAGATATGAATAGTTATGAATTCAGGGCATAGTATGAACCCAGCTTTTCTTTTACAAATACAAATTTAACAACTAACTTATTTTACGTTTTGCAATCCCTCCTCTGGATTAATTCTTAAATTTCATTCTCCTTTCCTCCAAAACTCCTCCAAACCCACTGTGGCCTTTTTTTTTATAAATAATTTTATTTTCTCTTTATTAAATTGCCATTTTTCCTATATATATTTTTTTACTCCCCCATCTCCTTCCTTCTTTCCCAAACCTCATTCCCCCCGTCTACAAACAATGTTGTTTCAGATTGAGGAACATAAATTGAAATTTAAAGAATCTGCCCAATCGAAGGTTGGGTCCATGGACTATGTGAAACACCAACCTGGAGGGGGGAATATACAGATTTTTGACGAAAAATTTTACCACAAACAGCAACGTGATTCCTCCAAAAAAAGCTCTCTAACTAATTCTGATGAGCATTTTTCCGATAACAGGGTGAGTAAATAGTTATTGGTGGACATCAGCATTTCTTCAGACTTTTGGCTGATCACTTCCGCCTCGTTACTCCGACAATTTTACCTCTAGTTGCCAATGCATGCATGACCATAGGTTGTAGAAATTCATGTTCGTGCGTGGTTATGCTATAGCAAACTCTATTTAGATATCCTTCTTTTTGTGTAGATTTCTAGATTTCTTGCAACTTTACTTTTGTCTTAGTCACTAGGTTTACTTCTAAGGTTTACGTCACATATGTTCATTTAAAAACGACAAATTTTTGCATGAAATTGATGGCAATTTCTAATATTTTATTATGGTTAAAATATGGATTTCATCGCTGCTTCCAGTTCAAATATTATCTCGTGTTTGATATTCAGATATTCAAAAAAAGTTTCTCGTTTTTAGATAAACAGCATCTTTTGCATACCAATTTTCAAACTTACAAATATGTAGGCTACGATGGACCTTATGCGGAGTTACGTCACGGACCACATCACGTGACAGATCTGTATCCGACAAGTTCGTGAACAAATGCTGTGGTTATAATAGATCATAGTTTGCCAAACTTTTTATGACTAGCATCCCCTTTTGAAGTGAAACTTTAGTGATATTCGCAAATACATGTACATGTGTTTATAGAGGTATACCGGGCGAACAAAAATAGGAAGTCACCGAAACCTAAATTATAACTTTTTAGTCGTAACACTTAGAACAAAAATGTCAAATTAGGAAAAGGAAGATAATGGTCTGTATGTATGAATTCAACTGTTCTCATCTGCATTGACAATTATTTAAAGTTGTTACGATGTTTTTAAGAACTGCAGTACACCACTGTACTGCAGTGTAGCTATCAATTGACATTCCCTTGTTATTTAAAACATTGTAACAACTTTAAATAATTGCCAATGAAGGCGAAAACAGTTGATTTCATACAAACAGACCATTCTCTTCCTTTTCCTAATTTGACATTTGTTCTCAAGTATTATGACTAAAAAGGCATAATGTCGGTATCCGTGAAAAAATTGTGGTAGGTGAAATCTAACAAACATCAGTGGATAGCGCACACAGGACTTCCTATTTAATTGCATTAACAGCATTTTCATATCAAAAGCGGTGTAAAAGTTTTTGGGGGTGAAATAGATCAAAAATCATCTACTAACTATGTGCCCCACTACAATAGAAGCAGATATTTACACAGTGGAGTAGATCAGATAAGGAAAGTGCAATCAAGGTCATAAGGAGAGGTGATTAATCAGGAAGGCTGGAGGCTCTAGTAAACTTAAAAGATCAAGGCACATGATACCGTCCATGACAAAAAACGGCATAAGGTCCATTCCTTAAATTTTTTTATTAAACTCTGTGATTTAATAATTTTTCTTCGTCCGTTTTTTGCACTTGTTTAGACACCTAGCCCGAGCGCAGGAATTCCTCATCTCCAGCAGCAAGGGGCTCCGGAACCAGTCCTTAACAGCAGCACCACCCCGGTCCAAGACGTTGGACACACCAATGGGGATAGCCCATTGCCCGGTGTGGAGTTAGCGGGAAAACAATGAGATGGGGTAACGGAATTAGAGCGGGGGAAGGGGGTTTGAAAACAAATCGGGGATTTTATATAGGATATTTGTATATGATGGACAGCATTTAAAAAAAATATTGTATTTCTGGTCTCATTATCGAAGCAGCTCTTTGATTGGCCTTTTTGCGGAAGTCATTGCTAGTTAGCGTTTTACTTCGATGCACTTAGTTAATATTTGATGGCTCGGTCCTGACTTTTTTTAATTGCAAGATTTCGTTGTAATCTAAAATATTTTTTTTAGATTTTATAGGATTTTAGGCATGGCTTCCTAATTGCCTGAACAAGAGGAAATTAATTGAATTTGGCTGCGGCAGCTAATTTTGGTTTTTTGCATAGATGGATTTTTCTAAGGCTAAACTGCACTTAATGTGCACCACTTGATTTCGATTAATTAGCTTTTGCCATCGGTTGATCGTGGTGCAATTTGAATGTGGTTTCAATTTAGACGTGTGTTTGTGTATCTATGTGCTCTATCTTCTCATTTTATCCTCAACTTAAAAATTCTTAACAAAATGTTTCGGGGACAATTGTCGATGGCTTCACATTCGATCGAGTTTGACCAAAATGATGAAATTTCAGATTGATTCAGTGTTTGCAAAAATGGAATGACAAAATTACATTTTATCCTTATGTTTTTTGTTGTATTTTAACAAGTTTTTGTTCCCTTTAAAAATTTAAATTTTATCCAAAACTTTCTGAAAAAAAATTCCCTTGTTGCAGCACATATGCTCGTATGTTTCTAAAAATATCCTTTTCACATGAAAATGCATAGTTTGTCTAATATTTCAAAATTTGATGCATATAAATTTAGGCATAGTACTCATTATTTAATTTTAATACAATAGCGTTATTTTTCTTTAAAAAAACTATTTTCATTGCTTTTTACTGGTTGGATATCTTGAATTATTTGATAAAGGTAATCTTGGATGTATTTGATGAGTTTATCAAGAAAAAACTCCCTTATATACTAGTTATGTTATTGAGTGCAATATGTAAATGACATCAGGATGAAATAATGTTAAATTTATCAAATATAGAAGTTTTGCAGGCATTTTTGAAGGTGTCACCTAAGCAAAAATGAAACTAATTCTGTTATTATTGATAATCATGTCATTATTTCAAGTGTTTTGGCGCCTTCAAAAATGTCAACTCCAAAGTGTATTTAGTTTTCAAAACTTGTGAAAAGTTTGCTAAAGTTACATTTTGGATTTTGGAAATTACAATTATTGCAATTGGCATTTTATTTGTTGAGACTTGTTTTTGAGAAAAATATTCTGAAGAAATAATTGTGTTGGGTAATACAAAAATTGATTTATCTATTGGATTTGTTGCAAGAATTCCTATTTTGACTAAAGTTAAGATATGCTGCTTAATGCCAAACTGGATCTGATCTGTATTCATTAAATTGAACATTTACAATGATCAAAATATCATAAAATTGATGTTTCCAAATTTTGAATTTGCCGATGCACATTGAAAAATGTTACGATTCGTAAGTGTGCATTTGTATTTTTTTTTTATTAAAAGTACAAATTTATTATTGATTTATTTAGTTTACATCCAAGAGGAAGCGTTGAGAGCTTTTTTAATAGTCAAGATCAGATCCAAGTTGGAAATACTGGTTAGGTTAACAAATTTCCCAATATCTCGTAAATCTTCTAATTACGTTAGTATTTCTGAAACTCTTCCTCTTCATTGATCAATTGCATGTCCCTTATAATACCACCATACAGTACGGTGTTGTTCCATTAATAACTTGTTTCTCAGCAAAATTAGCTCACACATGATATCTGCTTGCATTATCTTTAGCTACGTTCTTAAAACTCGGAAAGGGTAGCTTCTCTTCCGTATTAAAATAGTTGCCGTAAAAGCATAATTACATTGTAGATCACATGTGTGTGACTAAATCTTGAATAAATGAGTAATGAGCATTTAAAAAATAATCATTTGTAATTATTTAATTTCAGAAAAAATGAGAAATATGTCACCAAAGGGGAACATGAAGCACTAAATGATCAGCTTTAGAAAGGTCTTCAACGGCTTATTAATAGATAAAAATGTAACTGCTGATTAGGAACTTAACCATAGTTATTCCCAAAATCAAAGATTTAAGCAAGGGTGGATTCAAATCAATTTAATATTGTGGAAGTCTCCCCTAGTAGGCAAAATTTCCAGGTAGGTGTGGGAGCTAGCCCTTTCCCTGGCTTTTTAGCTCTTCTTGTGCAGAAATAGGTCAACGTTAAAAATCCATAAAACAAACAGGATGAACGTTATTTATTTTAAAAAAAATGAATTTAATTATCAAAAATATGTATATACAAATATTACAATTTTAAACATCACATCATTCAACTTCATTATAAAATATGTTGGGCAGTTTGACGTCCTGGTGCATGTCATCTAAAAACTGTAAATTGCTAGTGGGTTTCTGTAATAAAAAAAAATGCAAATAATATGTTGAGGTTAACTGAAGATTTTTAAAAATTAAATTTGACATTTATTATAACTTACAATACTTAAAGTTGGCTTGAAAGACGGCTTTGAAAAATTAACGTTATCTTTCTCCACCTTGATACCGTAATATAAACAAGTTTCTATTGCCTCGGATTCATTGTTGAAAAGCAATATTTGTTTTAGCAACTGCAGTGGAAATTTACAATTTTTGGCACTGTATCCTGTATTCATAACGCTCAAGCCGAACCTATTCAAAATAAAATAACAAAGATATCTGCTAAATGTTCTTGACTAGAAAAGTGGTAAAATTGTCATATCCCATAAATTACTGTACTTTTAATTGTTTCGCTATACTAACCTTTGAATCTTTCCGAATGCAGGCATAAGTGCCACAGAACACAAGAACGGTAATTTCCGAACATTTTTAAGTAACCGTACGAAGTTTCCATTTATCCATGCAAAATTGATTTTTAGCGAAAGATTGACTAGATGACTCGATCTATGAAAGATATTTTTTTGTCAAATTGTATTTAGAGCGTTTGTAAACTAACTTTAGTTGAAAATATTAAACACCTTATCGATTTAGTTAAAGTTAAGGCGTGACTGATGGCCTCTGTTGAACCTAAATTAAACAAGAGATAAATTGCTTCCATTTCATTACGACTCGATGAATCGTGGTTAGTTTCCACGTAAAAATTCAAAAGTCGTTTAAGACATTCTTGTAAATGGACGCTGTTGATGTGCGGGTCAAATACGTGAATTGGATGTTTAGATAATCTAAAGCGTAAAAATATGAATTTTGAGGATGATTGCCATGGTGGAAGAAATTTAATGAACATGTTAGGGTACATACTTGTAAATACTGTAAAGGTGAAACCGAACAATGCATTCATACATGAAAGCGCATTTCAAATCCCACACATTCTGAACCACGAGATCCTGGCGTACAGCCCTTAGACGATCAAACGCAAAATAGTAAATATTTCCCCAATCTTCGTTTTTAAGTGTCAAAATCCTATATTATAACAGATTAAATTGAACCTTAAATTAAGCAATGCTGAGATATCAGAGATTTTTAAATACTCAGGATATTTTGTACAATTAAGCATTAATTTATATAAGCATATATTTGAACATGAAATATACTTAATTTGATATTAAATATTTCACAGTTTTCTCAAGAATGTGTGGTGGTCTGACTTCATCCACTTTTTGTTTCTTTTGACCGGCAGCAGGTCTCGAAAACTGTTTCACACATTTCGTCGGATCTGCTTTAGCGCTACATTAAAAAAAATGTTTCAAATATATCTGGAGTAAATAAATTAAAAATAAGCTAAAAAAACCTTTGTGCATGATAGATAGTATTTCTTGATGATGAAAACAGCATCAGGTAATTTAAAAAATTCGGACTCAAAGTTTAATTACCATCCTTTAACCTTAATACCATCCAACAGTTCATATTTATGTAGGATGTTTTCCTTTTCACGCCTAGATAAGAAAAAAAATATAAATCAAGACCTGTAAATTAGAAAAATAATTTTTATTTATTTCATCTCATCGAAGTCGATATATTAATTACAAGATATATAATTAAGCAGGTAGAATGCATGTAAATTAGACTATTGTGCTAGGCCTACATGTAAAGCAGTTGGGTTAGGTCAGCTAGATAAATAGGTTGGGTTTAAAGGTCAGGTAAATTAGTATAGGTTATGTAATGCAATATTTAGGCCCCCGGCCTATAAGCTAGCTATAAAGTCGAGCAGGCGGGTTTTGAGTGTGCTCATGGAAATTTCTGCATGAACAACTGCTCTAGAACCTTCAGTGATAGTCTGATAGACAATCTTGCCTAGTTGATTTACAGCCTCGCCTAAACTGGTCTATGAACCCTGACCCCTGATATACAAGTAGGCCTACTCCAGCTACATTGATTTTACCAAGCATGCCATTGGCAACATTAGAAAAGCGATTTACGAGCTTAGAATGCAAATATCAAAACCGAAATCACCATACAGGTTTACAGTAATATAATGAACAATAATAAAAATAGCAACAAATGAATTTACTGTTTTATTTCGCTTGCAGGACACATTTCCAAACATTTTCCGATAAAAACCACATTTTGGGCAGCCATATTGTTTGGATGAGCCGTCAGCACTGCCGTCAGCCGCTAGCCGAATATCAGCCGATTAGCCGTCAGCTGGTAATGATTAAAAAAGGTTGTGATATGACAGGTGAGCAAATTGATTTTATTTTTAATATTTTATACGTTTTAATATTGTTTCATATCTCTTATTTGTAGTGTTTTATTTAGAGGGTGGTATGAAGTATATTATCTAGTGGATGTCAACGTTATATGTTTATAAATGAATTTGTTATGGTTAGTTTTATTTAAGCCTTGCGTTCGAAATTTTGTTATCTTTTACCACATTTTGTACTTTTGGATTATCATCAGATAAGATTGTTATGAAATGACAATTTGTTGTTAGCCCTTGCATGTACGTGTTGGATATCCGATCTACAAGCCTACTAATAGGTTTCTGTGAGTTAGCATAATTGAAGATATATATCGATATATGTCACATTTTTTCTCCCATTATTTAAGTTTGTCTTCGTTGCCATCGTTACGATAGTATGTTAGCTAAATAATTACTTGGCCTTCGGGTATCAGGTTAATTGAAAATTGCTGCCATATTTAAGTTAGTTACCCTAGCTAAAGTTATATTGATTATCAACCTTGGAAGAGCATTTAATTATTCATTTTATAATTTATTTCGTAGATCTGCAGGCACACTGGATAGACTGTCGGTATGGCTTCTTCGGATATAACAATATCTCATCATGCAACTTTACATGGCCATACTAGGGATGTAACATGTGTAGATTTTTCATTTAATGTGCTTGCATCATGCTCAAGGTTATAGTTAACTTTTTTTGATTTTTTACCATTTTGACAAATGTTTTTTTTGTATTTGTTTTGTATTTTTTTTGTGTGTGGTAATCTAGTCTGTAAATTTCTAGTGATAAAACTGTCCGTCTTTGGGATGTAACCGATCCAGATCAAGGTATCAAAGAATACGATCATTCTCCCTTATTGGGGCATCGCTTCACGGTTTATTGCTGTTGTTTTTCGCCTTTTGGAACCTTGCTGGCAACTTGTTCAAGAGATGGCTATGTTATTTTGTGGGAACCTAAGGTACAATTATGCAGTCCCAATGGTCTTATTTTAACTCCTTGAGTATTGTACTAATTTATTTCACGCTGAAGACAGGACGAATTGTAGATTCGTTGAAACATCCGTCCGAATGTGGGATTCGAGTGTGCAAGTTCTCTCCTAATGCATCATATTTAGCAACTGGATGCGAAGATGACACATTAGTTATCTGGGATTTGAACACAAAATCAATATTAAGGTTAGAAAATTTAATTCAGTTTAACAAGACACTGAAAAGCAGTTTTCTTTTAGGCAGAAGTCTTATAATTTTTCAATAAGTTGATCCCAGCTTTTAATTCCGTTGTAGGACATACAGCGGACACGATGCCACTGTCACAGCTTGCAGTTTCACGCCAGATAATAATTTTATTGTTTCTGGATCAACGAACGGAGACTTAAGATTATGGGATGTTAGAATTCACGGCAGCGATGCACCTCTAGCGTATGAAAGCGAAGGGCACGATCTAGGTGTTACCGGATGTGAATTTTCTCCATGTACAGATCTTGTTGGTATGCTCAAACATTTTCTTAAATTGTAATAATTTAAGGTATTTACTCGTGCAAAAATTAATTTTTAAATTAATAACCAACACTATCTTTAGAGTATTTTAGAATACTTTTACCCTTAATTAGATTCTTGCTCACCAAATGCAGCGTATCTACTGGCAACCAGTGGAAACGATGACGTCGTGCGGTTATTTAACGTTATCGTCGGAACTAACTGCACGATCACTCTGAATTGCATGCTTCGGGGACATACAACTAACATTAATAGTTGTAGATTTTCTCCGAATGGAAAACTCTTGGCATCGGCTTCAGGGGACAAAACGGTTATCGTTTGGAATGTGGTAGGTTGAAGATCCACTCGCAAAATATTATGTCCTATGGTTTGCAAATGATCTCATACAGATTTTTTTTCTGCAAAATAGGAAAAACGTATGATTGCGATGAAGTTAATAGGTCATCAACGGTTAGTTGGCTCGCTTTATATGATAGGTTACTTGCAAAACTGTCCGCATTTGCCAATTTTTAATCGCCGTCTTATTTTAGTTACGTTACATCTTGCGCATTTTCGGTGTGCAATAATTTTTTGGCATCAGGGTCCAATGACAAAACCGTTTTGGTTTGGAAACTTGGAAACAACACACACTTTGAAAGTAATAATGCTGTTTTTAATTAATCTGTTTGATGAAAAGATGTCTGGATGCATTAAGTGTCATCCCAATTTCAAACTTATTTCAGAACCTTCTGCTCAAGAAGCCGTGGCTAACATAGATGTGCACATGGCACCCCCTCTATGCATTGCAATTACCGAAGACGATGGCCTTACACCTAACGAATACTTTTGTCCGATAACGCAAGATGTAATGAACGACCCTGTAATTGTAGCAGGTTTGTTCGTAGCAGCACTAGTTTACACTTAATATTAAAGTAGCATAATTTCAGTGCAATTAAGTGCATGTCATAGATTGCCAAAATCTGGTCTTAAAATCTGCGGATAAGTTCGACAACCTCGTAATCGGTTATAAGTATTTAATTCAGAATTACGATACGTCGGCAATTTGCAAAACATTGTAAAATACGTACAAAAACAGCTTTTTCGAGTAACGAGACAAGAAATTGTTAGGAATATTGTCAGATTTTTTTAATATTGAAAGTTTCAGTTTTTATGAACTTACAATCTGTAGTAAAAATAAATTTCGATCTGCCCGAGGACCATAATTAAAAACGGGATTTTTTTAAACCTTCATCGATTACGTTTAAAATTAATCGTTAACGCACATTTCTATCCTTTTGTAGATGGATTCACTTACGAAAGAAACGCCATCGCTAAATGGTTTGCTAGCGGCCGCACCACCAGTCCCATGACGAACAATGTTTTGCCACACACCCAACTGACACCTAATTATGCCTTAAAAATGCTCATTCAACGCCACTTAAAACAGTGAGGGCAACGCACCTGCGAGAAACAACCGTATAATCTCGATTGGGTTTTAAAAGATGTCAGGTATTAGGCACCGATTGTTTTACTATCGCAATTATCGCATTCAATTCACGACTCACACGTTGCAACACTTTCAAAGTTATTGCAAAATAATTGTTGGAAACGATATTTATTGCATATCATTAAGTGTCCTTTTTTAATGCCGTCTCACCAAGATAGCAATAAGCGAAGTCGACGAATTTTCTCCGACTTTTTTGACACTTGAAACAGCTTGATCGCAGCATCTTTAGGTTACGAATCCTGCTTTAATACGGTTCCTTGAAATGATGAAAGTGAGGTAAAAGTCGTAAATTTTTACATGACATTAGGATTTGATGGGATGAAATATTGACTAATTTTGGCAAAATCCCCAGCAAAGTCTTCTGAAATATGCAGCTTTTTATTATGTAAAGTTATTCAACCTAAAAATCCAATGAAATTTGGTCGTAGTCCAGGAGTAGTCCAGTATATTTCTAGTTGGGGAAAATGGCTTCTACAGCATCCGTAAATAGGCTCGGTCTAATTAATTAATTGCTAGCACTTAATTTCATTAGAAAATATTTAATGGTTTCTTTTAATTGTGCCTTAAGTCATTCCTACTTGCAGCGTTTTGGCAAACGTGGATTTTGCTACAACTATCAATAAGAAACTTATTGTACGTAAGAAATATGCAATTGCTGTACAAATGTTATAACCAATGTGTCTTATTTATTATATACTTTATGGCTAATTTCATTTCTGATATGTTGGGAATGATCAGTAAAACATGAAAGTTTTTAGGGCTTGTTATAACTAAAATTTAATATTTAAATAGAATGACATGTTTCTATAATCCATGCTTTGCTTTGAAAATGTTTTTAATCGTGACAAAATTGCAATTGTTGCTTTTTAATGATGAGTATTTATGATGATAAAAGTAATGGAAAGATGGAGAATGGATGATTGTCTATTATTCAGTGGTCCAAAAGTCAGTGCCACCCCCATAGGAAGTCATGTGTGCTCTATCCACTGATGTTATTAGAATTATCCGAATGACTTTGCCGAATTATAACTATGCTGTAACACTTAGGACAAAATGTGAAATTAGGAAAAGAATGGAAATGGTCTGTTTGTGTGGAATCAACTTTTTTTTCATCATTGGAAATTATTTAAAGTTGTTACAATGTTTTTAAGAACAGAGGGTTTAGATTCAATAAGCTCCACTTCGCTTTACTGCAGTGCCCCACTGTGTTGCAGAGGAGCTCTCATTTGGTATTTCCATTTGTTCTTAACAACACTGTAACAACTTTAGATAACTGCCAATGAAAACAAAAGAAGTTGATTTAATACAAAATGCCATTCTCTTCCTTTTCCTAATTTGACAAGTTGTCATAAGTGTTACGGCTAAAAAGTTATAATTTGGGTTTCTGTAAAATATTTGTCGTATGTGAAATCTAATAACATAGGTGGCTAGAGCTTACACGACTTCCTGTTTTACAGAATTTTCATAGCTATAAGATTCAATACCAATGCTTTTAAAAGGTTTGACCTGAAAAAAAATTGACAAATTAATAACTTATGCAAATGCTGTTGCTTAGTTATGATAAGTTAACACACTTTTTTATGTGAATTACTATTATTTATTTTTAGCTTTAGGACTTTGCAAAGTTCTGGTTTCCTTTTAATAATTATACAAAAATTTTGCATAACAGAATTTTATTTAAAAAGCAATCATCAATTGTCCATTACATGGTGATAATGTACAAATACATACATGTAATATTTCCTGACCTGGGTTTGATATCTCAAAGTGAAAGAATTGATTGTAAATGTGTTGGTCAGGAGACATTTTTCACAGAATTTTAAGGAATTTTAATACCTTTCTAAAATTTCTTGATTCGCCTTATTGGCCCATCTTTTATTTGTGTAGCACGTTAAAAATAAAATTACAGTTTTCAACTTTTCCCCCCTCACTTGAAATACTTATTTTTAACATTTTAAAGATTTTTTATAATTATATTAGAAGTAATTTATTATACGCATCTATGTTCTCAAATTTTATGAAAAACATTTTCGACCATTTCATATCTTGGTAAGTACAGATCATTATTGTATAAATTTAAAATACTAATTTAGTAGTTCCAGTAACGTTTTCTTTTTTTCTTAGCTGTTGTTTGGATTCCATAGAATTCAGATTTTCAAATATGGTTTATTTTCACCAAATTTCCCTCTAGCTTTATGATATTAAATTGAATGAGTAGATTTATTATGCAAAACTATTTCAAATTTAACCTTCTTAGGTTCATGTTGACAAAAGGCATTTTTGGCAATCAATTAGTCAAGAAATGGATTTCAGCAAGGATGAAATACATTCCATGTCTAAATATCAGAAAACGTCTCTTAATTTGCATAAATTCCACGTTTTTCTTAAATTTATTTTCACTTAATGTATTTATGAAGTTTTTATTCAAAGGGCACTTTGATCTTCAGCTGCGAGTAACCAAGACCGGCAGTCACCAAGTACAAGCCCATACTTCACAAGGCCTTCAAGAGGAACCTTTTCAGACAAACTTTCAAATATTGAAAGTTCCGTCAATGTTCATTTTAAATTTTTCGCTTGGAATTCACAGTTTTGTTGTTCAGATGTTTGCGTTTTTTGCATTTGCAACTTCGGACAGCCCTGATGACATAAGACCTTTGCTGACCATCTTGACACAACAGATTGACTCTTTTGCGTTTGGTGACATCATCTACACAATGCCATTCTTCCTCTCCAGCGGCGTGTCTGGACCATAGGTTGACGTATTCAGAGTACCAGGGAAGTTTGGATATGGGCATGCAAATGCCGGCACAAACCACTTCTGTGATGGGCTTGATGGAGGTGCATGGGCCATCTGAAATGTAGCGTTTGGAGCGAAGTTCCTTGCAGCCCATTGGAGAGTCACCTGAAAAAGGTAATTAGAGAAAAATACATTATTATCAAATAATGGAAATTATTGTTATCTTGACAACTATAGTTAAGCCGTTTTAATGTAATGTACATGTACATCATAAAGTTGTACATGTACAATTTTTATACTTCTCTTTTTTGATATACATGTACATGTAAATGAATTAAATTTTTTAGTTGTAGGATTAAAAAATCAAACAATAGAGGGATTGAGCACGCCTCCCTTAATGCCCCGTCAACTGATTTACCTTAACGAGAACGCATTGGAAAAA
>JAQGCC010001649.1:0-22216 GCA_034698905.1 Xestoiulus laeticollis | reverse complement strand
GTAAATAGCATAAATAAATGGCGAAAATAGCATAAATATATGGCAAAAATAGCATAAATAAATAACGTCAATAGCATAAATAAATGTCGTAAATAGCATAAATAAATAGCAAAAATAGCATAAATTAATGGCGTGAATAGCATCAATATATGGCATTAATAGCATAGATAAATGGCGTAAAAAGCATAAATAAATGATATAAATGGCATAAATAAATTAGGTAAATAGCATAAATAAATAGCGTAAATAGCATTTAATAAATGGCGTTAATAGCATAAATAAATGGCGTAAATAGCATAAATAAATATCCTAAATAGCATTAATAAATAGCGTAAATAGCATAAATAAATGGCGTCAATTCTAGATTTCTCAACGTAGAAATACTTAGAAAAGTCTGCTCTACCAGAATATGCAAAAAAAATTTGAAATAAGCAACTTTTTTTTAGCTTGATTTAAAAAAAACACAAAGGCTATAGCCTTACCGTTTTTCAAAATTGGCTCAAAAAAAAGTTGTTTTTTTTAATTTTTTTGCATTTTCTGGTAGCAGAGACTCTTCTGAGTATTTCTACGTTGAGAAATCTGAAATCGAACAATAATTAACAAAGTTGTAGCAGTTTGAAAAAAACTGAAAAAAACCTAAAAAAGCAATTTACAAAAACTGCTAAAACTTTGTCAATAATTACTCGATTCTAGATTTCTCAAGGTAGAAATACTCAGAAGAGTCTGCTCTACCAGAATATGCAAAAAAAATTTTAACAAGCAACTTTTTTTATGAGCCGAATTTGAAAAAACACAAAGGCTATAGCCTTACCGTTTTTTCAAAATCAGCTAAAAAAAAAAGTTGGTTTTTTCAAATTTTTTTTTGCATTTTCTGGTAGCAGAGACTCTTCTAAGTATTTCTACTTTGAAAAATCTGGAATCAAACAATAATTAACAAAGTTGTGGCAGTTTAAAAAAAACTGGAAAAAAACCTAAAAAAGCAATTTACAAATACTGCTATACCTTTGTCAATAATAACTCGATTCTAGATTTCTCAACGTAGAAATACTTAGAAGAGTCTGCTCTACCAGAATATGCAAAAACTTTTTTGAAAAAAGCAACCTTTTTTTAACCAAATTTGAAAAAACACAAAGGCTCACCGTTTTTTTAACGCTTTACCGTTTTTTCAAAATCAGCTCAAAAAAAAGTTTGGTTTTTTAAATTTTTAAATTTAAAAATTTCGAAAAAAAGCAACTTTTGTTTTTAGCTGAATTTGAAAAAACACAAAGGCTATAGCCTTACCATTTTTTCAAAATCAGCTCAAAAAAAAGTTTGTTTTTTTCGACATTTTTTTGCATATTCTGGTAGCAGAGACTCTTTTGAGTATTTTTGCGTTAAGAAATCTGGAATCGAGCAATAATTGACGAAGTTGTAGCAGTTTGAAAAAAACTGAAAAAAAACCTAAAAAAGCAATTTACAAAAACTGCTATAACTTTGTCAATTATTACTCGATTCTAGATTTCTCAACGTAGAAATACTCAGAAGAGTCTGCTCTACTATTATATGAAAATAAATTTCGAAAAAAAGCAACTTTTGTTTTTAGCTGAATTTGAAAAAACACAAAGGCTATAGCCTTACCATTTTTTCAAAATCAGCTCAAAAAAAGTTTGTTTTTTTCGACATTTTTTTGCATATTCTGGTAGCTTAGACTCTTCTGATTATTTCTACGTTGAGAAATCTGGAATCGAGCAATAATTGACGAAGTTGTGGCAGTTTGAAAAAAACTGAAAAAAAAACCTAAAAAAGCAATTTACAAAAACTGCTATAACTTTGTAAATTATTACTCGATTTTAGATTTATAAACGTAGAAATACTCAGAAGAGTCTGCTTAACCAGAATTTGAAAAAATATTTCGAAAAAAAGCAACTTTTTTAATAGCTGAATTTAAAAAAACACAAAGGCTATAGCCTAAACATTTTTTCAAAATCGGCTTGAAAAAACAGTTGTTTTTTTTTTTAATTTTTTTGCATAATCTGGTAGCAGAGACTCTTCTGAGTATTTTTGCGTTAAGAAATCTGGAATCAAGCAATAATTGATGAAGTTGTAGCAGTTTGAAAAAAACTGAAAAAAAACCTAAAAAAGCAATTTACAAAAACTGCTATAACTTTGTTAATTATTACTCGATTCTAGATTTCTCAACGTAGAAATACTCAGAAGAGTATTTCTACAAAGAAAAAAATAAATTTCGAAAAGAAGCAACTTTTTTTAGCTGAATTTAAAAAAACACAAAGGCTATAGCCTTACCATTTTTTCAAAAAAAGCAACTTTTTAATAGCTGAATTTGAAAAAACACAAAGGCCTTACCATTTTTTCAAAATCGGCTCAAAAAATAAGTTTGTGTTTTTCAAAATTTTTTTGCATATTGTGGTAGCTTAGACTCTTCTGAGTATTTCTACGTTGAGAAATCTGGAATCGAGCAATAACTGACGAAGTTGTGGCAGTTTGAAAAAAACAAAAAAAACCTAAAAAAGCAATTTACAAAAACTGCTACAACTTTGTCAATTATTACTCGATTCTAGATTTCTCAACGTAGAAATACTCAGAAGAGTCTGCTCTACCAGAATATAAAAATTTTTTTTAAAAAAAGCAACTTTTTTTTTAGCTGAATTTGAAAAAACACAAAGGCCATAGCCTTACCATTTTTTCAAAATCGGCTTGAAAAAACAGTTGTTTTTTTTCCAAATTTTTTTGCATATTCTAGTAGCAGAGACTCTTCTGAGTATTTTTGCGTTAAGAAATCTGGAATCGAGCAATAATTGACAAAGTTGTGGCAGTTTAAAAAAAACTGAAAAAAAACCTTAAAAAGCAATTTACAAAAACTGCTATAACTTTGTCAATTATTACTCGATTCTAGATTTCTCAACGAAGAAATACTCAGAAGAGTCTGCTTTACCATTATATAAAAATTAATTTCGAAAAAAAGCAACTTTTGTTTTTAGCTGAATTTGAAAAAACACAAAGGCTATAGCCTTACCATTTTTTTCAAAATCAGCTCAAAAAAAAGTTTCATTTTTTCGAATTTTTTTTGCCTATTCTGGTAGCAGAGACTCTCCTGAGTATTTGTATGCAAAGAAATCTGAAATCGAGCAATAATTGACAAAGTTGTGGCAGTTTAAAAAAACGTTTTTAAAAATTGAAAAAAACACTTTACAAAAACTGCTATAACTTCGTCAATTTCTTTGCATATAAATACTCAGAAGAGTCTCTTCTACCAGAATATGCAAAAAAATTTAAAAAAGCAACTTTTTTTCGAGCCGATTTTGAAAAAATGGTAAGGTTATAGCCTTTGTGTTTTTTCAAAATTGGCTCGAAAAAAAAGTTGTTTTTTAAAAAAAATTTTTTTATAGTTTGGTAGAGGAGACCTGAGAGAGAAATCTGGAGTCGAGCAATAATTGACGAAGTTATAGCAGTTTTTGTAAAGTGTTTTTTAGGTTTTTTAAATGGTTTTTTTAATAGGTAAAATACAAACACGGGGCAAGGACATATTTTTTCTGGTGAATTTTTTTGTATTTGTTTAGTGGTTTTCTATTATTTACTGCATATTTCCGTGTGCTTGCTTGGAGTTCATATTCTCCTATGTAGTCATAGCACCCTATATAGGGGATATTTAGGTGACCCTCTTGAATAGCCTGGGTGCCAGTTGCTGGTCGGCCCTCTTAGCATAAAGAATCTTACACCTGATTCACACCAACGTTGATGTAGAATTGATGTGGGTCAAGAAAACTTTTGCATGTTAATTCACACTGCAGAACTCAGTTAAACTGGTCACATGACCTAGTATACCGTGCCCTGTATACTATAGGTCATGTGGCCAGTTTAACTGATTCTGCGGTGTGAATTAATACGAAAAAGTTTTCTTGATCCAGATCAGTTGATCTACATCAACGTTGATGAGAAGGTCTTACTGGGGTTACCACCCGGTCCCTGTCGTCGCTGAGCAGACAATGGACAGCTGCGCTCTGATTCTTTTAGAGCACCTGGGATCAACAGGAGCCGGGTTCGGAAGGGCAAGTTCGGGGTTGTCCATGTTTAGTGGGCCAATCGGATAGCTGCACCAACCTTACTCGTTTAGAATCCTATCAGGGTGCAGGGTTCCTAACCTTTGCAGTGACTAAGCAGTGGGTATCAGGCTGCTGGCGGGCAAGTCTCTGCTTGGGAAGAGCCTGTGGCCGGGGTTGTACCTGCTGGTAGTGTTCGTAGTAAATTGACCAAAGACATTTGGATAAGTTTAAAAATAAAAAGTGAAAGTTTATTCTGTTTCATTTAGAATGTATAGTGAGCTTGAAAGGACACTAGTGTGCCTTAAAATGCTCATGAGAGTGCAGGACTATTCTAGCCTGTCTTACAGTACTTCTGACTGTTTCCAGTTTTAAAGTCAACTCATTTGAGTTGCTAAAAGTGACTAAGGATCTATGGAAAATAGACCTCCTCATATACCACTTGGCTTCGTCCTGTAACCAATCAGGAGTAAGGCAGTGGTGGGCAATACACTTCATCTTGCTACATCCCTGAGGCTATTGGGGACCAATCTGGATGGACATCTTTTCTAGGCTAGCTGTGCTACAGTGACATTCTGTTTGTGTCATAGTGGAACAAACAGGTTGAGGCTGATTCTATTTTTAGTTTAATCTTTATTTATTTTTATTTTTAGTTCTGTTCTTTGTTAGGGCTCAATTTCATATCTTTGGCTTCAGGCCCAGTCTTAATGACCTACCTAGCTGATGTCCGCTCACCTTTGGTTCCCAACTGATGCAATACTTTTAGTACTATAACTTATCTAACTCTGACACTGCAATTGACGTTCCGCCTTAATATTACATATGGACAGTATAAGATTATCAATCGAAAAACAAATAAAAAAACTGAAATTTGGACTTTTTGAAATTGGGCCCTTGAAACGTTTGCCACCTTTTGTTTTTCAGGGCCCAGCTTAGGCTCTCAGTGCCCCTGGCTACATGTAATTTACATTTCATATTCATTATTGCTTTTTGTTAATAAATGATGATGTGGCTATGCTACGATTTTACCATGACCATCAAAAATTATATGGAATCATGGAATAAACTTTGAATTTTGAAAATCTTAATTATAAGACCGATAGCCTTAAATTAAAAAAAATAAATGGTGTTTTTCTTACCTTATTCGAAGTACAGCAGAATTTATTGCCGCCGCCATCTTGAATCCATGTTAATTGCCACTCAAAAAATACAAAGTTCTTTGTCATCAAAATGTATTCCCATGCTTGTATGTATATCACCAATGGAGCAGTTTAAAATGCCACAGGATCAATTTTCGTGCATATTCTTCTTTTACTATTTGTAATCGTACTTTGTCGGTCATTGCCTGTCTGGACATGGTTTCATTCAAATTTGCTATACTTTATTGTTGCTTCTAAATGGGATCTTATACAATACAGAACTTACATCTATATTTAATAATAACTAAAATGTTGCTACACAATATGAACACCAAATATTGCGACCAAAAAAGTGTGGACAAGTTTGGAAGAGATTACGTACAGCAGAAATGTGGGTGATGAGAAATAAAAAAGATAGTACGCGAGAGGGGTTAGGAATGAGGGGGATGGCGAAGAATGGGAAGATAAGAAAAGCATTTGACAAAATATATGAACGAGTCGTGAAAATATTACAATCCTGAAAATAATAACGGATAAACGAACATCTCGATTGAAGCTGCTTGTTGAGCCATGAGGAAAGTAGTATAGAAATCACCTTGAAAATCATGAAACAAATTCAAATTTCGGTGAAGACAAGACCACAAAAGCCAAAGTTAGGCTGGAATCACCACTATTGCCAGATGTAGCTTCTGAAAATTTATTTATGACATTACATAGAGTTGAGTGCGCGCTTTGATGTCCTTAACATACAAGGGATTATCAATAGAAGTGGTTTAATTGGCATGAAATTTGCTTGAAAATTCAGGAAAATGTACATGAGAATCCAAACTAATATTATTTTTATGGAATATCATAGCTGATATCATAGTTTAAAATATAGCTTCTATCAATTTCATAGAGATGCGTATTTTCCTCATTAAAAATATCCAAAAACACTCTTAGTTCGGTCGCCATTTTGAAAATGGATTTTCAAAATAGAGATAAAAACATTGGATAAGAATGAATAAGAATTTGTTATACTTAAAATCGTCCCTTAACCGAGTGCTGATGAGAAATTAAGCTTATAAAAAGCTAAAGCCTACTTAAGAAAGAATCAACATTTGGCAGCCATCTTGGATTCCTTGATGAAGCAACAAGGATTCCAAGATGAAATACTAAAGTAATGTCCCAGGGGAGATTCTGAAATATGAGTGGAACATTAAAGCGCGCACTCCCAAAACCACCAAAGTGAGCAGCTTGAATAATACGAAAAAGAAGGATCGAAATTTGGGCTATTACAAATGGCAAGATCTCCATGAACATCCGCGAGGTTACAAGTGCTTGCCCCGATGATGGACCCATTCGCTGCCCAATATGGGCACAATCTGATTCCACGCAAATAGCAATAAGGCATGGTGTCGTGCCTTAATCAATCCGGCCGATAACAATGTCGGGGAGAAATGGAAAATACTTAAAAACTAGATACAAAACGAAACAAAAAAGAAGAACAGGATCGATTGCAAGACGAGACAAACTGAAGTGGGATGAGGCCCTAAGAAAAAATGATATTACAGCTGCAAAAGAACAAAAGAGATCAAAAATAATAAATATAACACCCATGCCAGGCTGCAGCCAATAAGATTACATCGTTGGACAAAAATCGTTAAATATGAACTGAACAGTTTGTCTCCCCCCCTAAGCGAAACAAACACGATTCGGCATTTTTAAAAAAACTAAAGGGTGGTGGGCGAGCGAGGAAAAAATGATGGCATCAGGCCGAATTGGGCTTCGACGGTCCCAAAACGGCGCTTTCGCAACATGCCAACCGAGACTTTTAGATGGACGTGAAAATTTCAGAAAAACACCGAGGGCGTGGTTCGAGAGCAGCCGTTTGGGACCTTCCCAGCGCAAAGTTTCCCGATAATCCTGAAAATAGTGGTGATGGGTTCCGAAGATTCTGATAATGACGATGAACGATGATGATGATGATGATGCTATTAAAAGAAGTTGATGAGAATGAGAATGAACATGCGTGGAATCTGTGACAATTAGTTGATCAAGAGTGGAATATAATACTTGGGGTAAAAGTAACAATAAATAACTTTTTTAAAATGCTACTGGTGTACGTAAATTGTGACGCACCGAGCATTAAACATTTGTGGAGATCTTTGATTTTGTAACTTTAAAAAGTGGGCTATTAGAATGATAGGCAAACTGGACAAAACTAACTAAATGCCAGGTCAATCTTTAAACGAAACAAGTTAATACCTACAATTCGATTTAAATGCAAGAATGAATACCTCGTCGTGAAAAATATTGAGAGAAAACAACTGTTTCCGAACTGAAAATCTTTGGCCGAAACCAAATTCTTCCGCTCTAACCCAACAATGGCCTGTTGCAAATGATTAGCAAACAATCACAGCTCATTTTGCGTTAGTCTTCCGAGCAAATGGACCGCAGCGTTTCTCGCTGGCAATCGCGCGGTTCAAAAACAGTAGATTGGTCAATATGACCGCACGGTTAACCAGCGGGACACAAAACGGTCGCTTAACTCGTAAAGCGGCAAGGTAAAATAGCCCAGCTCTATGGTCAATGAACTGGCAATGGATGTGCCATCCGTGATTCACATCCCAAATGACGGTGATGATGATGATGATGATTAAAGGGATATTTCTAAAAATCTGATGCAGAATTCATGCGGCTCTACCGATTAGCATCAAACATCCGCCTGAAATGACGGTCATTTTCTGCCGGCCCTTCGAGCAGGTAACTCCGATCGGCAGAGCCTATTAAATGAGTCCAGATCAAATTTTAAACAAGTGTGCTCAAAAATAAAAAAAAATAATGTTGAAAAAGGTGGGAGGGGGAAAAAACAAAAAACCAACCAGTTAAACGGAACAGTTAACCATGTACAGTTTAAACGACAACTGGTGAAAAAGAGCGCAAAAAATGTCACAGCAGGTACGGCATGTGTATGAGCGAGTGAAACAAGGTGGGAGAAGGTTGTATCTGGTGAACGAAGGGGATGGGGGAGGATAAAATGTTGTTTTTTGAATAAAGTTAGAATAGTTTCTACTCGCAATAGGAGGAGAGAGGGGGGATACTGTTTGTGGTCGCCATCATCGTCGTAAGTAAGTTTAGCAAATAATTCACAAGGTGCTAATTCCCGATTGACGGTGGCATAATTGTTCATTATATAAATAAATATCCACCAGTGTCAGTTCATTTTGTCTTTTTAAAAGTCTTCCACCCACGTGATTCTTGAAAAATTGTCCGGTAGAGAAGTCCGTGGGAGATAAGAGTCCGTCGAGCCAAATCGCTAAAATTTGCAAACTGTGCGAACCTTTGCGTCTTTGCTACCTCGGATGTACCCACCGTTAAGTTCTCGACAGGAGTGACCGAAAAGAAACACTGCATTGAAAGTCAATACAAAAAAAATGTCAAATGGTAGGGTAGTAAAACGACTCGAATAAGCCTTAAAACGGGTAGGTAAAATTAAATTTTAAAATTCCCCATGTACAAAAAATAAGGAGTAACAGAACGGTGGGTGCAGATCCAGCTAGCTGCACGTTGTCACAACACGGCGGCCACGCTGCTTGCAACATTGCCACCCCCGTGTGACAGTGCTAGACGACAGAAGAAGAGTAGTGGCAAAATACAAATAGAATGGCAAGTGTTGATCCAAACTGCCGTTAAGATGGCGCTCGATGAAAAGGACTCAAACAATGGTGGCATGTTTCTTTTTAATTTACAAGATATTCTTCTCGGCGAACGTCGCACATTTGTCAGCCTCATCTTTGCGAGGATGGGAGCACGTCCCGTGGCACACCGCCCTTGCATAACATCTTCCTCGCAAGCCGTTCCAACTCTTTGAAAAGTTAAGTGTCATCGACTTGCCGAAAATGCCCCGTGTGATGCCACTGCATCGCCCTCCTCCTTCAATGTGGCACTCTAAACACTTCCACACCAATTGCTGCTGCCTCGACACGCCTCTGGGTAGGGACACCGACTCGATGTCATCAATCGCGGTTTCCTCGCCTCAACACTAGTTAACCGCGCACAGTAAACACCTTGGCGCTTGCACGCGACTTGAAGCCAAAACGTCGACGGACTCGAAATGTTTTCGTTTTAAATAGAGCCGCGACAACGAACATTTTTTTTAACCATAAATTCACCGAGAGAGAGACGGCGAAATTCTCGCTCCCGAGTCGATGATGGACATGCCGGATGTTTCTTGGGACTTGTCCGTCTACTCGTTTGAGGATATCGAACGCGGCAAACATCGGCGGTGGCAAAAGGAATACGAATGGTTGTTTGCTGTTGTCGCCGAAACTTTGATCAAAAGGTGTGGTAGAAGATAAAAGAGTGGAGAAAAGGAGGCATGCGAGGCTGTTATTGCATGAAGTAGTCCGGATGATCTGCTGGCGTGTCTTTTTCAAATCGTTTCGCTTCCTCTTGCATACTCTCCTTGATTTTCAAAATTGCAGCCGATTCGTTCTGGTCCTAAAACGAGTAATATTGGAAAGAAGAAAAAAAAAAACGAAATTATACAACTGAATTTGTTCACCTGCTCAAATCATCGACCGAACAAATGAGAAAGTGGAAAGAGTGAATGAGCAGATCTTCCACCAAATAGAGCTGTGAGTTAGCAATTTTTTTTAATCTCGGGCATGACATCCGGCGGCAGCAACGTAGATCGGCACCAGGAATTTCATGCTCTGTTCTTAGTGTGGTGGACAGCGGAGTAAAAAAAAACATACATGTGGCGGAGCAACTATTTTCTTCTTAGTTGCACGAGCAAACCAAAGAGCGTGTAAATATTCAATCGGTCCTGCTCATTAACTCCACACCCTAAAATCCACAAGATGGTGTCCATGCGTGCAATGTTCAACGTGTACGCTCACACTCACTAGTTGCCAACATTCACAAATGCAAACCTACTGCCCTCCACATGTTCTATTCCAACACACCAGTTAGATAGGGAAAACATAATGGGCGCAAAATGACTACGAGCAACAAAACAGCTACGAGGCAAAGCAAGAAAGTAAGAAAGCAAATCTTGTGTTTAGAATTTGGAGAAAGCGTAAAAGAAGCCAAAGTTTGGATCTTAAGTAAGCTAAAGACGATTATAAAGTTTAGCAATCCCTCTGTACAATGCAAGTGGCAGCTAGTTTTCAGAAATTTATCACGCCTAAACGGCATAATTTCTCAAATCGTCCTCAAAACCTTACCGTGTCAGCAACGTGTTGTTACTATTAGCATGCATATCTTTGAGGCACATGATCAAAAATCAACATTTCAAGACAATCATCAATTAAATGTTATTTCAGAAAATTGGAAATAAGTAACAGCCTCGTTCATTTGCAAGCCTAACGGGAAATCCCAGTAGGTATCCCAGCCACTTTTAGGGATAAAAATATAGGAATTATAGGACATTTTCTTTGAAAATATAGGAATTACAGGACATTTTCTTCGAAAATATAGAAAGCACACAATGGCAAACACTTTTTCATATTCAATATGTAGGACTTTTTAAGACTTAGATTATATTTTAGGACTTTAAAAGTTGAAGGTGATTTTTTAAATGTATACTATAAAATTCTATTTTAAATTCGCAACTTTTGAAACATATTTTTACAATAATTATGCAATTATTCAGAGGGTAATTATGTTCTTTTTTAGGAATATTTAGGACTATTTTAAAACTTGTTTGTCACCCTGGTTATTGTCCTGTACAATCTTGTACAAAAGTTAATGAAAATATAGGAAATACAGGACAATTTAAGAAAATAAAGGACAATATAGGACGGCTGGGATGCCTGCGGTAGAAATATATGACTTGATTGCGTCAAAATATATCTGTAATAATTAGTTAAACCTAACCCCAACCCGGGTCAACGTTCCTTACTTAAATAAACCCACGTCGGATTATTTGAGTATTTACGGTATATTAAAATGCATGAATGCTAAACAATCAATAATAAATAAGGCTTATAAAGGCACGGCATGTCAATGCTCAAACTGTCATTTTCTGTTATACCGTGGAACCAGAATAAAGTAAATTGAAAACTTTCTTGGGGGCTTAAGATACGAGTTGTTTTTAAAAGATATATACGGTATTTTCTGATTTGTAGAAACAATCGATCAACCTATCACGGACTACTGCCTAGCGCACACGCGATCTACGCAGACGAAACGTGCATGCCAATGCGACGGTCAAAGTTTAGTAAAGAAAACAAAAAATGCAGACTGAAAAAGCAAGGCCAGCAAATCAACTAAATGCATGCATCGGTGCAAAACTGTTCAAAATCGGAAGAGTTGTCGAGAGTAAGTTTAAGAAGGTTATCATTGTAATGCATAAAGAAGGTGAATGTATAGTGACGACTGCCTCCCAGAACATGTTAACGGATTCCAACGCCACGCGTGTTACAAAATCTTAAAAGATAGTTGCTCCATGGAAAGTGAGGTGGTTGGGGGTGTTTCTGTGTGTTTCTTTTGCAAAAATGTGTTTACGTGTTTGGGCAAAGAAAATGCACGGGGGAAAAGGGGTTTTCAAACCAAACTAATGAGAGATAAGTTGAAATAATAATAATAAAACGAGATCAACACCACTGAACCAGAGTGAAAGTTGTTGGGGGGATATCAAACCAGAAAATAAACAAAAGAACCTTTTAAAGAGTAGTGTTTATCCCTAGTGTATTCAGGAGTTTATCCTGGTGGTTCAGTTGTGATCTTGTAAGTCTACGACAGTTCCGAGAAGAGCATTTGAGACCTGGAATACACGGAAAGTCTACGATGTGGAATAGAGAACACAGTAGTCAAATCAGATCCTGATCGGTCAACAGTCGAGCTGAAGTGGTTCAGCGGCGCTCCACCACCAACAGCCACCACATTTATCAATTACTAACAGATAGCACACATCATTAGAGAGTTAAAATATCACTGCGCCAAACATTGAACGAGTGCGCTAACAAAAAAAAACGTGTTTCGATTTGCTCGTGGAATTGCGATCTAAGTCGTGTCTGGATAACCAGCAGTCATGTTTTACGTCAAAATTCCTCAATGTGAAAATGCACACAAATACAGTGTATTTTCTCCATAATTTTGCACGCATCATATCAAATAAGCAAACGAGTAAGCGAGAGTAAAAAAAAGGTATGTATCGGCCCTCTATCAGATCAAAAGTGAAAGCATTTAAAAATGAAATGTGACCCGTGGTTATGATTTGCGTTAAGGAAAAAATATAACTTATAAGGACGACACAAGAGGAAAATAATGCTCATTCAAGAAATGATAAAGAAATGCAAAGCAAAAGAAAAACAATGGAAAAGCATACTAATTCTAGCTACCCGCATTTGCTGTTGCTGGAGCTCGAGTGGTGCAGTTGGAGTTAACATTAAGGCCAACTTACGTTAACGTTATCTTGTCCGTAGCTTAGGCCATAGTCGCCCATCCCAGGACCATCTTCACGTGGCGTGCCTGGACCACCATTAGCGGGTGAATTTTTCATTCCATCTAAACCATCACCTAGAAAATGTAATTAAAAATGTAAGCGAATCTGGCAAACTCGTAGAAAAATCTTAAATTAAGAGGGTTGCGTACCAGAATAAGCCTTTTTTCACCCAAATTACTTTTTAATTTAATTTTGGAAACTGTTAGGAACAAATGGAATGTACGAGCGTACGAGGACCATTTATTTGTTATCATATATGTTATATAGCATTTATTTGTTTACATTTTTTGTTTACGTATTTGTGTATTCCATTTCATGGAAATATGTCTGTAAAGTTTATAATTGTAAAGGGTCTGATAAACTTTAAGGACATATTTCCATAAAATAGGATATACATACACATAAACAATAAATGTAAACAAATAATAGAATATTTATGCTAGGTACTCGTACATTCCATTTGTTCAAATCAGTTTTTAAAATTAAATAAAAAAATAATTCAGAAAAAAAAAGGCTTATTCTGGTATGCAACCCTCTTAAATTAAATAAACAAGTAGGTACCATTCATAACCGGGGGCATGTTGGGACCCATAGGTCCCATCGGGCCATCAGGTCCACCCCCCATTGGAAAATCCTATAAACGAAAAATTGCATGATTAGTTGAATAACGCTTAGTGCTGATTTTCACCGTGCATGCGGACAAATCTCGACTCACCCCGGGCATTCCACCCGTGGGTACAGGTTTCATCATCGTGTACATTCCGTCTCCTCCTGAATTTGAAGAATCTACAACGAGATAAAAAAGCAACCACCAAATTTATAAACACAAAAACACTTTTTCCCCCAGAATAGCATACGAAACTGTTTTTTTTTGTGTGTGTAACAGCTAAAAAAGGATGATGGGAATTAAGGTAGCGAGTATTATTAAGGAGGGAAAACGATAGAAAGTACAACATGTGTACGTTACCACACCAACCAGTCAGTGATTAGTTATTATTGAATGGAAAACTTGTCCGCTCATTTTAAATGCTACAAACACCAGACGAACACAAACACGCACACACACGTATACACGCACAAAAGAAAGATATGCTCGCGCCACGCTTCCCGAGTGTGTGCGCACACCACGTTTCTGTCACCGTTTAGGAGTGGGGGGGAGGGAGGAAAAAAAAAACGATCAAACACAAAAGGAACCGAAAACTTGCTTTTTCTGCCGCTAATTTACTGAAATGAAAGTTAAGTTATTAAACAGGCTAAGGAAATAAAAGTGTGAGAAAGGTAGTAGAAACGTACGCTTCGCCCTAAAAATTAAAGAAAAGGCTGTTTCGGACCAGTAAGTGTCGATCTGTGAAAAATACATGCTTAATAGGGACGCACACCAGCATTCCACGTTCGAGAACATGCACGGAAACAGACACACACAAACACGCACGGTTTTCCCCTAGTGGTTCGTGCAAAGAATCGGCAATTTTCTGCACTGATTCATTCAAGAATACACTTTTTTACCCGTTTGACCAAGCATGCATCATGTTTAAAAATACCAAGTAATGGAAGCACTGCATATGGCTCCACGAAAGAGTGCAGAAAACCGCACATCTTTGCATGAACTACTTATAATGAGTTTGGCTTTTATGTGATCTTTAAAGGCATTCCCTCTCAATCGTAAAAACACCCTTGCTAAGATTTTAGCTGCTTTTTCTAGCAACTTTTTTACTAGATTTTTGGACGAAAAATAATATTTTAATCAACATATTTGCTCGTGTAAGGACCTCACCCAAACTTTAAAAGCATGAACTATAATTTGGAAAAACTTAACATATATATGCACTCAACCGCAATAGATGCATAGCGGCAAGTCTATTTATTGAAGTTTAGCTTTATAATTTCAATTTTAAAATATAATTATGCCAAGAATCACTGGATACAACAAAACCAGTAAATAGCTTCCCTTTATATAGTGCACTAGCTCCCTCAGTCGGCACGGATCAATTTTACAGAACCTGCTGAACCTTCAAATAGCAAACATTATGGCTAGATCCCAATAGTGTACGTTATTCACAAGTTTCGCTGATTGTATTTGTTCTATAGTACAGAAATATTCATTTATAGGGGTGCCCGAGTACTACACATTAAAACTGGGGTCTAACACGGTTTAACATGTTTCGTGTAATAGCCCCACCCATGCTTCAGTGGGAAAATTTGTAAAAAGACAGGTCGTTACACGAATAAATACTGTATGTTACCGGTACCTAAAATATTTTTTAGGAAAATGGGTTGATTAAACATGTTTTGGCTCTTCTACTAATCCCAATTTTTACAAGATGCCAAATTATCTAAACAAATTGTTTTAAAAGCCTCCTTTCCTCCAAAAAAGCCAAGCCCTATACTCAAAGCCCTAACCATACTCAAAATTGTTAATTTTGTTGGTTAGTAAAATTATGAAAATGATTTTGGGATAGGTAACGTGGGAGGAGACTAGTTATGAAGATGGTGGTGTGGTAGTTGTGATGGGGTGGCGGTGGTTATGGTTTTGGTGGTGATGACGATGATGATGGTGATGATGATGATAATGGTAAAAGTGAAGGATGGTTATGATAGAGGACGTGCTGAATGAATGATGTCACCTCTTCTGGTGTTGACGGTATTAAGTCTGTGACTGGCAGGGGAATAAGGGCCTGTGGAACCTAAGCAAGAGAAACAAAGCTGATATTGAGATGAAATACATCGAGAGAAGAGGTAAATGGAGTGGGCCATGCACGAAAATAAAATGCACGTGACACACAACGCAACAAACACGTAAATGTCTTGTACGGGTGGGCCAGGAATAAGGTGAAAAATCCTTTTACAATTTACAAAAACAAATAAAATAAATAAACGAAATCCAATACGAATTTTTTTTTAAAAAACTAAGAACTCGACGAGAACAGTGATCAACCAATATATATATAAATGCTTCAATCAGGACAAGAGCACCCAAGCAAAATTATCAACAAAAAAAATCATACGAAAATAGGGACAAAACATGTGTTTTGGTACCATAACCTGTCTTCGTCATAAATTGTTTTCATGATACATGAAACTCATGCCTGGAAAGCCAAAATATTTGAAGTTTAATAATTATGCATCATCGAATGTCAATTAAAATGCACAGTGAGGGCTTTATCAAATGCCATTTCACTCGAATGGCACTGCATACGCTCCATACTTATCTTCAATAAATTGGATAATATAGCCCTCGTAATATGAATAACAGGCATTCTCCATGCAATATGACAGTATTTATGATTATTAATGAAAGATTGCAACGGACAATACATTCGAACATTTTGCTATTATTAAAAATCTAGGGCAAATTTCATGAAATTGTATTCTTAGTGACTTATTGTATTGACTCTTGTATTCTTAGCTGCAGCACTCACAATATTAATACCTACTTGCAAGGATAACAAGAAGTTGCACCAATCTTTTATTCACAAAAAGTGATTAGAAGAGGTTTCAATAAGTGGATTGTTGAAATCCAATAAAAAAATGGAAACTGTTCATATTTTAGCTTCTAAAAGTCGGTCAAATTTCCAATTCATATTAAAAAAGGAGACAATGCAACTTAAGCAAATGTTCCTGCCATTAGGAATCGTTTTTGGATATCCTGTGAAAAACCACAAAATGTCACGATAACAAATGCATTCCTCGTGTAGGTACAGCTGCGAATGCTACAAGTTGTGCCGTGCTGCAAGATCCAAAACGTTTCTATCATTAATCTTATAATCATATTTCAATTAGCACAATAGACTGCTTCAAAATCTGAAGTAACATAATTAAAAAGTTAACAAATTTGACATCACGAATACTGAAATAGGCGATGATAAGTTGGAAATTTCATGCTGCGAGAGTCATGCCAATCCTGTGTTTTCAAAGAAATGGTTCACTAAGTGCAAATAATGTTAGTAAGTGTCCTAGTATGTTAGAGCACACATATACCAAAAGTAATAGAATGCTAGCAGCACGCATTTACTTTTGGTAAATGGAATTAAAAAAAAACCACACAAATAAAATCCAAACTCTTTAAATGAAAATAGTTTGTTAGTATTCAAACCAATTCCAGTAATTCCTCAAGAGATTGGTTGATCACCATACCAACTTGCAGAAAGAAGTTGGCTCACAGAATTTGCAATATATATTCATTTGAATTTTTTTGGTAAAATAAAACGCCTGGCCACATCTTTTAATGCTGAAACTGGGTGGAGGGGAATTAAGATCAAAAGGAAATAATGAACTTACCTTGTGGACTGGGCATAATAGGGGTGCCGGGTCCCGGTGGACCAGCATTTGATGATGGAGGACCCTAAATTTGGATAGCAAGGTTTGGATAAGATAAGTTTGGATATCAATGACAAGGTTCTCAATATGAATAAGAGCCCTAATCTCAGCCCCAAATAAAGTCTAATTTTAAAACGCTTATACAAAAATACACATTAAAGTAATAGAAAACTCCCACTTCCGAGAGCCTTTAAAATATAAATTTATGTTATACAGGACAAATTTAGTAATAAGTTTAGTAATTTCAGTCATAATGAAGTTTATTTGAGGAATCAAGAATTAATTATCAATTTTACAACAACAACACAGGCTATATTTTTATCTTCAAGCTAGCTAATAATTCATAAACCAAAAAAGTCATTTTCTACTCACAGCATAGTTGCCTGGAGATGAAGATGAGTAATTTATCTGCAAAGATTGAGAAAACATATTTTAGGTCACTATAGAATGGGCACATGCAATTGGAGCATATTACAACCACTTTTCAGTCCGAGATTAATTTAAAACACATCGGTTGCCAACACAATTCGTAACCCATTTTGTTGGATTTCTTCCAACCGCTACAATTCTTATATGTAATATCCTTCGACTGCAGACTAGAGCTTGAGTTTTTTTGCAATTTTATGGTTGAAATATTCCTATACTATCTGGACATCTGAAAACTAAACCACTAAACAAACTTGAGAAATTTGGTAGACCAAGTTGAGAAACACATACTAGTCATCGGACAAGTTAAGAATTGCGGATGAGCAATTCTTGAAGCTGGATAGCCGATAGAACAATCATTGCAAGCAGCACAGAGGATTTAATGTGACTTCATGGGCATGTGGCCATATGATTTGCAAGCGAGCCCACTGAAATGCTTCGAATTTTAGAATTTTAAACAAGATATTGCTCTTGGCTGATGTGGGCAGTCCTACCAAGTGTTGCTCATCTGCTCCGATTGCTCAGCCGGCCAACTGTCCATGTTTCCAAGCGTGTGTCTACGTCCACTTCAATTAGAACTTCTCCAGCAATAACGAGAAAGCGATCCGAGTAACAAAGTAACAACGAAGAAGAAAAACCCAGGACAATCGTAGAAACGTGATTAAAAGCGCACAAGGCAAATTCGTTTAAATAATTGGCCGGTCAAGACGGCAGGTCAAAAGGGCCAGAAAAACTTTTGCCGAACAAAAGAAGGATCGATCCGTCGTCGAGAGCGAGAAAAACAAGCTACATGCTCCGAATGAAACATCCAATTAATTTAATATTTGGAAAGCAAACACAAGAGGTATAAATTACACTTCCATCTTAAATTCCCAATAGCCTCGCATCGATGGATCCGGAGCTAGAGCGTGGCACGCAATCTCGCAGATTTATCTGCCGAGCTTTCCAATATCCTGACCGAAATTACCATTTACTTCCATTTTGATTGCATTCTTGCCAGGATTTATGGGCTCCATGGTGCACCTTGTATTACTTAAGTGCCACTTCTTGATTCCCCACAAGCCAATATCGAAGGACTTACATCCAGCAATATCGCAATAAAGGGTGGCAGCCACGTACTTAAAAAGACAGTGGAAACGAACGGAAGAAACGGGCCAAACTGAAAACCGCTCATTGCTTATTTATTCTTCAACGAACGCTCATTTTACAGTTAGTCCAACACAAACGTTACACTAACCTCTGATTAACAAACTTAACGACTCAAAAGGGAAGACCAGTCAAATAGCAGCTAGAGCAGGAGTGTTCAACCAGTGGCCCAGGGAGTGCTACCCATTGCACATTTTTAATCGCCCCGCATTAAAATACCAAAAGAAATAACAATAACTGCTTGATAGATCACTGATGAACTAGACTAGAATTACTGGCATTTTCTATTACAGCCGGCTCTCGATATAACGAACGCCAAGAGGATGGAACTAGCCGAAACGTTCTTTAAACTTAGTTACTAATGAATGAGAGGTACAGGCATTTTGGTTGGGAATATCATTAGCCACTCTGTTCGCTATATCGAGAGCTAGTTAAAACTAGTTCATGCTTAAATTTCGAATTCCGCACCCTTTAAGGACAAAATATAATCTGGGGATTTCAATTTGCACCCCGAGAGAGAAAGAAGCTGAAATTCTGTTAAATTATTAAAGAGATTGAAACCGTGCCAACAACGGATTCTCAGAAAACAGCTATTATTCAATTTCATCGCAAGCTTTCACACAGCTAATTAAGACGGCTGGAAATTACGTAATTAAGGAAAAGCTGCTTGATTCGATTCATTAATGAACGTCTGATAGATGATTTCTTTAAGTAAATCTAGCAACTAATTTAATTTCTACATGAGCGGATTTGGGAAAGAATGAAGAAAAAGCAAGTGATTCAATTGGTCGCCTCATACAATAGCATTTAGTATTATTTCTAGATTTGTTTTTCTTGACTTTTTCAAAAAAAATAGGATGTTGAAATTAAATGCTCAGCTTCTGGCTTAGTTGTACAGACCAATGCAGAATTAGAAACTCGCTTAGCCACGCACAACAATTATTTAGGATTAATCCCTTATGGATTCAAATCTGGCAAGATGTCAGCCAGGGGACTAATTACCACCGAAATTATTAATTGAAATTCTACAAATCAAATTCAACGATGACACTTCAGAGTATAGCTGCCAAGACAAGCGACTCTCCAGAGGAGTCGGTCAACTAATAAAAATCAGGTAATTCAATAATGCTATCCTAGAATAGTAGATGCAACCTAAATAACATTTTCTATTTTTGAACTTCTGCATTTATAAAACTTCAAAAAAAAAGATACGGACCATGTCTAAGAAATAAAATACAGCCCGGGGAGAAAAAGGAAACATTGTACAGCGTGAAGATTTCATTTTCGGCATTTCGTTCATGCACCAATTTATTACATAGTAGCATTACTGTGCGATGCCACTGTCAAGGGATATTGTAACTGACGGTTGGTAAAAACAGAGGAAATAAAACCTAAATAACTTCTGAAGTCCATGCCAATTATGTAATTCGAGGCTGAAGAAGACTGAAGTAGAATTAGGCAGTTTCGTTTTTCCTAGACAACTTCAAGCAAGAAATAAATGTGGCATTTTCAAACCATTGCACTTGCATTTTTTAAAGTCAAAGCCATTTGATTGCTTGTAATGTTCCAGAGAAGTTTGTGGTCATTGCATGTATTTCCTAATTATACCGAGTAAAACGAATTCCCTGACTAGGCACTACCTTGAAAATACCAGCAAACATGTTCTTGCATTTTTATATTTTGCACACACATTCTCATTTTTACAGATGAGTTGGCTGGCCCTGTTTGAGACACATTCCTCGACAGAGCCTCAGGGGCAGAAAAAGACCATTGGACAATTAGTAGTTGGCCAATGAATCATTTCACTCGTATGATCCAAATCAAGAGTAACTTAATTAAAAACGAAGCTTGCATCAACCACTTCCACTCGCTTGAACTGAGCAATTTGCACAAAGGACTGAGAAAAATTGCAACCTGTCAATTTTGTGTAAGATATCTGTATTAAGCAATGGAGAGCGAGCTAATAGAAACGGGTTTATTGCAATAGCCTGCCGTTTTTTTGTCCACGTTGGACCAAATAAGGGACATACGAAAACACATTACCATGAGGTCATAAAAATAATCACAAACGAAACAAAGATTTTTTTGTTGCAGGGATCTAAGAGCCTAACTAATCAATAGTCTCATCCAAAAGGCGAAAATGATGAAGTATTAAAAGGTCAGTTGCTTATTCATCAAAACACGGACTTCTCTTTTATTTTACGTTATGTTAAAAGGCCCTATTCATCTTATTTAGAAATTGCCGGAGAAAACAGGACAATAAGAATGCCGGAGCATCGTTGAGGCGAATCTTTAATCGTTTGAAGATCTAACAGCTTAAAGAAAAATGTAACGAAGTCGTTTCTAAAATGCTTCTCGATGTATTTTTGGCTTAATGTGTACATTGAGTGATCTCTCCTCAGTTCCAGGAGCTCAAGGAAGGAGATTTAGCTTCATTCCAATGACAAACTATGTTCGGCTATAGTGACACCATTTCACAACTAGGTTGTCGTATAGAGAGGATGCTATTTCAGAACTAATAAGTCTCGGCAAAAGCGTTTTTTTTTGTTGACATAGAACCAGAAGTTTTGCTGAAAACCATTGACATTAAAAAAAAAATTATAATGTGACTCACAGAAGCATTAGGCTGCCAAGGTCGACCTCCAGGACCCCTGCAAAAACATAATGAAGAGTAATGTCAAATTAACATGTCACAATTTTTTCAGGTGAGCCACAGGCTGGGTTGTTATCCCAAAAAAACATGTACAAAAATTCTTACATTGGAGGCATTCCTGGACCAGGTCCAATCGTTCCGCTTGGTGGCGGCCCCCTCATTCCACCATAACTGCTTGGGTTCATAGGGCCCATGCCAGGGCCTCTGGGAGGATTCATTCTAGGATTCATGGGATTCATTCCTGGTGGTCCTGAAACGGGAATTAAAGTAGAATTAGCAGAATGTTAAAAACGAAAGCAATAAAGTGGAAGCAGAATATTTGCGACGTGTTTTTCAATATTTCCATACAAAAAAATGGTACACACATTGTACGTGTACATAAATGCCGAAATCATGACAAAATTACTTGGAAATGAGTGGTAACCTTCTTAAATTAGCTCGAAAAGTTGTGCCCTAGTGATAACCAGTGAAACTTACATGTTCTTATATGAAAAAGGATGCCCCAGTAAAGCCTCTGAGCAGCTCATTCCCAATTGGGTTAAATAATATTTCGAGCTCTTCCTCCCTCACCACCCCCTCAAACTCATTTATTCAAGCACATCAATGAGCCAACAACAAAGAAAACCAATTACACGATATAGAAAACTTTTGAAATATGTTTTCAAATATCTGATACTTTAAAACTCTTGTATGTAATTAATCTTGAAATAAAAAAAAAGCAGGCTCATCATGCAGATTTTGTTTCGTTTCCTTTCAAGCCTGAAGCGTGCTGGCAGTTAATTGGATATAGAAACGTAGTGTAAGTACTTTTGATTATTTAGAAAACCAATCAAGTATGCAGCGAAAATAGCAGTTCAAGGTAAGAAATGTTAAAAATATAAGCATCCCCGGATTTCTTAAAATCAAAATAATTTCTAAGTATAATCATGAGCATACAAAATTTGGTCCTCCATTCAAACTGAAATATAAACCTAAAAACTAATTTAGACATACAGTCGATTCCGCTTAATTGGGACACATCGGGACTTAGGCATTTTGGCCCAATTAAGCGGCTGCCCCAATTAAG
>JAQGCC010001648.1:0-22235 GCA_034698905.1 Xestoiulus laeticollis | reverse complement strand
TATAACAAGTAGTTTTTTTAAAAGTATGTATCAAAATTTCCCCATAGGAATGGGGGTGTGCAGTTCAGCCTTAATGCAAAGCTCGACGTTTCTAACTGTGTAAATTGCCTTTTTAGAACTGCACATAGGCATCGCTTTCTCCAAGTCATGAAAACGATCCCCAATTGCCAATGAAACCGTTTCAGCATGCTGAGATCGTCCATTAGCAGTGATCCCTATGCTGGCTTAAAGAGCTTAAGCGTGTCCGTCAGCTTACATACACTGTCCATTTGTTTTCATAACACACTGAACTTTTGACACATTAAATAAAAACACATAAGACTATTTTTTAAACAAGTATTTCCCGATGTGCTATGGGCTTTGTAAGGTTCCAAACGTGCATTATGTTATTAGTGCAATTTCATGTATTTCATAAACAACAGGTAGCAACGCAGATCGATATGCAGTATCAGGGACCCTCTTGCTTTCACTCATGTCAAAACATGTGCCCATATGCAAATATTAACTTTCTTTTTTCTCGAAGAAAAAAATCACATCTGAGCTAATGTGGTCTAAAATAAAGAAAATGTACAAACATAATTGAGAAGTTATTCTAGATCCAAATTTATCTTAGAGCACTTAATTTAACTTCCTAGATATCTTATATTTATTATCCACACGCTACACTTTTTTTCCATTTTCTGGTAAAACTCAACTTTTAAGTGTTGTTTGTTGCGGTCAATCTAAAAAAATTACTCAATCTATTGATCGTTGAAATATACAGGGTGTACCGAAAAAGATTTATGCACCACGAATGCGGACATGTATCGTGTAGGTTTTCCTACATTTTTTATATTAAGGAGACATTTGCACCCACATGTTCATTTAATAGCATTTATACAAACCATTGCACCGGCTACAAACTCTGTAAATTTGGCAGCTGACTTTCGGTATACCCTGTATTTGATTTATATTTGTTTATAATGCTTTCATACAACATCTTTATTAGGCTATATATGATTTCGGGCAAATTTCAAATTTTGAACCCTTTCATTGTGGTGCTCTACAGTCGTCTAAACGAATCAGGCTGATATAAGGTGCATATATCCAAGCGGAATTAATATGATGACATTTATACAGCCTATATTGTAGAGACGGGTCCAAGCGTTCAGTTTTGAGCTTAACACACATTGACACATCGCTTTGTCTTAATGCTGATGAATCCTCAAGTCTACAGAGCAGTCGCTTTGCTGGCAAGTGGTTGCATTCTCGGATCGTACAATGCTCTGTCAATTTGATACAAGAAAAATCATTATTTTTCTTTTTTTCTTGCTGGAGATGGTCGTCTTATCTTGATGATAATGGCGGAGCACCCCGAGGACCTGAAGCCTGTCTCCATAAAGCGTGAAGCATGGCTCGAAATGGCTGACTGCCATACCGCACAAGACATGCACTCGACGCGAATTATCGTCATTGGCGGAGCCGTAAAAAAACGTAATAGGCAAATGCGGAGCAAGAGGCTGGAAAAATGCGAGATGGGAGTTTGACTTGTCATTATCATCATCATTTTTATCCTCATCGGGTATGATTAACCGAGAGCTTCTTTTTGGTTTTTAAGTCCAAATAATGATTTAGGGAGAAGCTCACGTACGTCCCAGCTATAGCTTCTGACGTCTTGAAAACTTATTAGAAAGCTGCTCAGTCCCCACGATCGTTTTTCATATTCCGGATGTCTGTTCATTCTTCCAGAAGCCAAGTAGTGCACTTGAAGAATGTTGAAGCCTATAATTTTCAATCGGGCTTCAGTGCTACCATGCAAATCACATAGTTCTGCGACTGATAAGATTAAAGGATTTACATTTTAACGTATACTTTTGGAAGCAGACGAAATTAGGTGAACATTTCTTACATTCAATTTCTTAATATGGTACTGGGCCATCTTGGTGGAATATTGTGATGCACAGTAGCAAACAGCTATAGAGGGTTTGTCCCAAAAGCATGTGTACTGATTTTTATATAAGATGTAGGCTACATGACATTGCAGCTTATCTTCTTCAAAGTACGAATTTCCACTTGTCGTAGCAGAAGTCATTTTCTGTTATAAAAGTGTTTGGAACTTCAGTTACAAAATTTTGGATGTTGTCCACAGTCCCTTAACGACGATACTTCAACTTGGATTTCAGCTTATGGAAAAAGGTATCTAGGCTGTAGGAATTTTGTGAAAGTGTCATTGGAATATACTTAAACAAAACTTCATAGAATTGTAAGGCGTCACAAAAATCAATTCCTTTAACAATAGAAATCAAAGTGAATTTTCCACTATACCTTATGCTTTCGTTTTCGCTTATAACTTTAGAAATATTCTTTTGAGCAAATGCGCAGTTTGGCAGGCAGTGCCCGGTTGGGTGCTCGTAAAATGAAGCCCTATCGTGTGTCTGCTTCGTTTAATTCCTAATCGAGTAAGCTGGAATGGCCATCTTCACCGGCTTAATTTCGTATACACTATAGATTAAGGTCATCCAGGGCATGGAGCTTTAGTTTCGTATCGAGATGAGAAATATCTATTTTTAATCGCGAAATTATTCCGCAACGCTCGATCGGCAGAAATCAAAAGGTTGCCATTCAGGCCTGGAAAATATCGATTTGTAGTGGTCTGTTTTCGAACGATTAAATTGCAAGTGATGAATTAGTGGAGCGCATTCCTATTCAAATGCATCGAAATACAATGAGGAACATGCTCTCTATGCAAGAACTCTCGACATGTTCGGCAATTACACAAACTGGATTGTACCATAATTTGTCTAATCCTTTGATGTCCAAAAACTTTTAAAAGATGCCAATTATTGTTCAAGGCATTTCTTGATAAGTATGAGGGTACAGAAAAGCATGGTGATCATACTGTTCACCATATTAAACCAAGATAGAAAACAAGAGAAAGTCTCTCATACAAATTCAGAAAAAAAACTTTCTGAAGAATGGTCTGTGCATTAAGGTTGTTCGCTATAGGCCCTATATTGTAAAAATTATCAAGCCCGAGTTGGCAAACCTAGGAATCAATAAAAAAGTTATTGTGCACGGTATGTGAAATTTAATGTTACAGCTCTGCATGTCTTTTGTAATATATGTTGGGCCACCTTTTATCTTCAATACAGCTTGAATCCTTCTTGGAAAGAACTGATGTGAACTGGTAATGAACATTCTCTAGAGGAATTTAATACCATTCGATCATTTTACAATTCCTTCACAAAAGTCATTCTAACATCACTCACTACTACACTTGCACGAGCTGTACATATGTGCAGATTAATAGATGAAGAGGAGGCATACGGTATTGCCAAATGATAGTTTCTGGACAGGGCTACTCAGAGATGGTCTTTTCATTTGAATATATTTGGACCATCTAGCTTTTGATGGTATTGATGTTATGGCCACATGATGAGTGTCATTTCTGACAAATGCAGTATCTATAGACATTGCATTTATTTAATAGAATTGTTTTCAAGTTTACAATGAAGAAAATGGGAAAAAAATAAAATTCGGTCCTATATCTGGTTTGTAAAGTGCCAAAATTCAGCATCCTGGTTATGATGTTGTTGATTCTAACAATGTCATCTCTACACAATGCAGTTCTACTCTTGCTGTACACTGTCAAACTCATCATGCAGTTATACTTTTTTTTGGGCTCTTTTGTATTCCCCTTTGCAGTAGGTCCAGCTAGGAGGCACCATTTTAAGAAGTGGGTTTGCATTTGGGCTACGGTCATGGTTAGTCGGTTTACTGCACACATGTCTGTTTGAGTAGCCAAAAATCCATTCCATTCCTAAATGGGTTTGTGCACTACTTGTATAATGGCCATCCAAATAAATGTGGTGAATGCTTTTGTTCAACATTCTTTGATGTTTGGTTGCATTCGCTCATGGACGGAACCATTAATTTTCAAGAATGCTGGACTAAATGGAGATAAGCCCTGTTCCAAAAGCTCGAAACTGCACGGTCTAAAGCCAACATGCAAATTCTTTTGTCGTTTCAAGAACGGCTCGCGTTCTCCCATATTTCTTAAGGCGATATATCGTCTTTTCAAGTTATTTTTTTCTGGCTTTCTATGTGAGAATATTTATGCGACTTTCGGAGGAAAAAGATAAGTCTGCTTAGCTAAAGGGACAAGAAGTGGCAGTGTTCGTGCACGTGTTCTTTGAAGTAGAAATGAAATATACTTATAAAAAAAATTCGTAATAAAAGCAATGAAATGCGGGCATTTGTCATTCGAGGTACGCTTTAAGGGCAATGCAGCGTGCATAGAAAGTAGATGGCATGTCTGGAACTCCCTTCAGAGCCGATGGAAAGCCTCGGAAATTTGCCTTTTTATCGAGAAAGTCGTCCTTAAAGAGCCCTAATAATAATTTGGGCGTGCTTTTCGTGATTGCTTACCCGGCTGGGGCTGCTGAACCGCACGGAATGATGAATAAATAAAACACTCGAAAAAGCACCGACGAAAATTTCTTATTGGAAAACTGATGTCAATATTCGTAGGATGAACTAGAAGCAAATGTTGAATTTTCAAGAAAGAAGAATTTCCCCAAAAAACGGTGTTCGTTTCTTTATAACATGTCTCATATATAATATGTTTGAACTTTATCAATACGGTAATTCATCTAGCTATTACTGCGATTTATTTTTCACGTGTAATTGCCACCCGCTGTACTTTTCTATCAAATTCTATCTTTCGAAGTATATACATCTTTTAGGACATTTTCAGCCTGCAAGCGTTTGCCGTTTATTTATTCAAGTGGAGGTCGATAGATGTACAGTGCAGTCTCCATAATCCAACCCTACGATAATACTATACACTCGGTAATCCGACACATTTCTGGCAGTTGAGCTATTGTTTGTTTGGTGTGTGTGCTATTACAAAGCAATGTAGCGTTACAATTTTTTTGTCAGACAATATGCATACATGGGTGCACATATAGTTCGTACAATTAATAATACAGTGATATACGGTTTACAATGTACACTGTACATTTATACACAATCTCTTCTGATTATCCATCGTTTTTTGATAATCCGATGGTGCTTGGACTCTTAACGGTGTCGGTTTACTAAGACTGCACTGTACTGCATAAAATATATAAAAATTTAAAGCAATGAAAGCAGATTTATCTATAGGCCTATTGATATAATAGACAACACTTGACCACACATTTTGCTATTAAACATTTTTTACAACACATTAATTAATGTCTTGTTTGGAAATGGCTCGATTCATAAAAATCGATAGCATAAATTCTTTGAAAATCTAATGCATATGTTTATTTTATTACAAAATACTGCTTTTAAGAATAATGTATATACGTGTATGTACATGTTATATTTGCTCACAGTGATTGAATGCACATGTACAATGTACACTGTACCGGGTAATAAGAAATACATTATACATGTATATTGAATAAAAGAAAATTGTTCGTTGTATTTTTTTAAAAGTATTTGCAAGTACTAGAATAATCAAATTGAATGTTGATATTGTCGAATTGCTTGGCTGCAATAAAGTGAAATTGGAGCATTCGATATGAAAGTGAAGAGGAAATTGGATGAAAAAAGCTAAATAAGATTCACGTTACACGAACGAAATGTCTGCAATAAAAAGAAAATGAAATTACAAAAAACAAGTTGAAACGTAAGACTGTTAACATAGTCAACTCGTTAGCACTAAGATGATGTTTCTAGAACCCACCGTCTTGGACAAAAAGAACTAGTTAAAGTTGGAAGAACCAACCATATTATCAAATGGTATATGTAAGCTGGGTGGAATAGCATTACACTTCAGCAAGAATTCCATAAAAATCCTCTAAAAAAACAAAATACACCGTGTGTTTGATTAAATTTTCTTTAAATTTACATAAGAAAGTCACGTTTATTATACTAGCTAGTCTCTTGTTTTTTAGAATAAATCTATTCGGTTGTTTTTTGAAGAAGACAGTTCATAATAATTTATTTTTGTTTAAATCTTTGTTTGTTAACCACATTAGAAGATCGTTAAGAAATAAACATGAGGACATCCAATGACTGTTGATTAACAACAACAAAAAATCCAATTTAATTAACCCTTGGTTTCTTTTTCAATTAATAAATTTCAGACTTTTATTATCTCATGTATCATATGCAATACCACCTCGTATAAATTAATGATCAGGTGATTCCCTTTATTTGATACTAGCATATCTAATTAACCTTAATTGGCTCGAACAACATCCTCTTTGGTATACGTTTAATCGTTGCAAGCCCAATTATAAGATGCGCTTGATATGCTAATTTTAGGCATGCACGACCCAGTTAATTAATGCAAACCTGGGCATGGTGAACGTGCTTAATTTAGACGTCTTAATTGCATTTTTCTCAGTTCACTGCCTACAGTAATTTCGTTTTTGTTGTTTTTGTCTCAGTGGAAGGTTTAACTAACTTTGAGATTCGTTTCTCAACTTTTTACTCGCTTTTTTACACGATGCTTCAGCCAGCGTCTCTTAACGAGCTGTTTAATTTGTTTTACAGCCTTAATAAGTGGCTTTTTATTGCTGATGCTGCGTAATCTAGGTTTTTATGATGCGAGAAATTTTTGTGAAAATCAGGTTGGAGAAAAAAATGCTGATGCATATTTTTGTGACGAAATGTAAAGGTAGGTTTGAAGATTGTTGGCTAGGTTGTAAAGGCTAATTAACAGCTCTCTAAACGTTGCATTTTTAAAAGGTTACGCTATAAGAAATAAGAAGTTGATTCGTGAAATTGGAGAAAATCCAATTTATGGAGAACGCCTTCGCGCATATACACCTACAAAGGTTTTTAGTACCCTCGTAACAGAAAAAGCATGAAATTGCATTACGGGTTTATGAACGTAAAGCTACTCCAGTTAAGTGCATGTATTACAGGGTAACAATCCCTTAACAAATGTACTTTTGAATAGCTTTCATGGATGTCAAGTTAGCATCTTTTTTGTGCTATAACCGATGTTCTTATACGAAAATAAGATTGTTGGTTGCTAATGCTAGTATGGACTGAGTGACAGACTATTGACTGACAGTTTGTAATGCTTGAGATTCAAGTCAAATATGTTTGTCTTTATAAAAGTTTACTTAAAATTGGATTGATTATTCTTGATTTATTTGGTGCCTAAATTTCAAAGGTTTTATCATCAATGTATAATAGGCAAAACACATTATACTAGTATAAATAGTCTTCTCCTATTAGAACGTACATATTTAGCACACTGTATGTAGTTTTAAAATAGTGAAATTAAGCGCTGTAATTTTTCATTTACAATTAATACATTAGAAAAAATTTAAAAATAACGTCTGTAAATACATGTATATACGCATATGTACATAAATGTATTACCATAGACACATGTACTATATACTCTTCAGATTAAACGACAATAAATTCAAAATATTTTTTTATTCTAGCTTTTATATTTATAAAGTATAACTTTAGTTTAATTAAAATGTGTATTTCAGATCTGTATACTAATATAGAACACTTACTGTTTCAATAATTAACACCGATTTGTGGACGAAAATCAATTTGTGTATTTACAAGAGATACATGCATGCATGAATATATAGACAACATACAATTAGAGGAATTCCTATAAATCCTAATGTAGATATTTATGTGGTTTTCTATTTGTATATCATTAACTCAAAATCCCCCACAAAAATAATTCAATCTTCTCTATTACAAATTCGTAATCATGTGAAAACATAATCTTGATATGCTTAACTGTCTATTTTTGGTAGAAATCCTTTAGCATTTTCAACTGAAAGGAGTTCATTTTTGTAGTTTTTGGATACCTTTATTGGATTGGCCTTGTTTTCGAAATTTTTAAAATAAACATAATTTGGGTTCACATGTTCGTGTGGAATTTGCCGTTTAAAAAGACTTGCAGTGTTAGGAAATGGTGTTTATGAAGGTAGACTCAGTCGATCAAAATTTCATTATTAATTATTTACTACGCTATATGCATATGCTTAGACATGTTTTAGATAATGTAAACAAACCAAGACCCTCGAGGATATTATTTGCTGGATCTTCACTCTTGTACATGGAGATATCTTCTTCCAAGCCAATGGAGATTTTAATCAAAACTAGAGATTATAATCTGATTTATCCCGCAAATTCCCTCTTGCTTTAGACCAATTGCTGAAAATTGTACACGTATATAGGCTCCCCAAAGGGATAGCTTTATTATTGCGAGGAGAAAACTACAATAGCACAGTTCATAAGGGTATTCAATAATAATTATTATTAAGACAAATGCAATCATATACGTACAGATATTAACTGGAACGGGCTTGGGTTCAGATAAACAATGATTTTCTGCAAAAGTGCGTTCACAACTTTTAGACGATTGTAAAAATAGCAGAAAAAAGGAAATGTAGGCCTACAAATGCAAAGTCATAATAGTCATTGAGTGCATTTATTCTATCGTAGATTTTCATAAAAAGCTTTTTAACTTTAAGTGGAAAAAAAAATTAACGGAACAAATGGTATTGTCTTATTGCAAAGCAAATCTAAAAGCTCCATCTAACAAAAAATCCTTAGTGGGATGCATGTACATGCAGTGATGCTAAGATGATAGAAATACAGTAAAACCAGGGAAAGTTACCACATCTGCACAGTGATCACTTTTCAAATTATGTATACTTTGGATATTCGGTTTTGTAAATCTTTTGATGAGATCATTTATCATGAAGAAGATTTAAACATGAGATTTAGTCAAGGTATCAGAAAAGATTATTTAGAGAAAATCCCTAAAAAAGCTGTTTACTGGTTTGAAGCTTTGGTTTTTAATAATAGCTGAAAGCCAATATTTGGGGGAATAGTGAATTGAATTAAGCATTGCCATTGATGCTTAAGCTTGACTTAAATAAAATATTAATAATAGCAGAAAATAACTGCTTTCTGCAATTAAATTACTCTTGTTGATATGGTTATACAGCATTTTTTATTCATTTTTTTGTTATTTTTCCGTAGCCAATACATGTATATCCAATATACGATTAGTCCGTAAATGCTAATCGCATAACATTTTATATAGGTGCTCGATGTCATTGAATCCCATCTCTCCCAACCCAGGGGACAATTCCCAAGCAGGTCCATTAACAAAATTCAATGAATCTAATGGGATTGATGGAACTTACAGTGATATCAATTGGACAAGCAATGGGATGTAGGCTATATGAGATCCTATATTAGGTTCCCATAAGTTGCATACACTCCCATAAAAAAATCCTTAGACAATAGATGTAGCTTTTCAACATGTTGGAAATATACATCTAGAGGAAATTCAATGTATTGTTTTGCAACAGGGCGATCCCGACTCCTAATGTTAATATCGCCAGACAACAAAGTCTGAACAGCCTTTAATATTTGATCTACAAAGCAATTTGTTGTCTGCTTCGCATAATTTGCAACAGCCATTGAGGCATGCAAAAGCAATTTCAACGTTCATCAGTTCCCATATGAAGAAACTAAAAAACATAACATTAAGTCCATTATGCACATTCCTTCGGCATTTATTTAATGCATTAATGAGAGTCGTGCAGGTGCATTTTATATGATGCTTCCACGCCTATAGGTCTCATACTTCTGAAATGCATTTTCGGAGCATAATGAAGCCCATATAAGCTTCTTTTACTATGTACATTGCAGATCCATATACCTTTTTGTTCATAACCATAATCTACTCGCTTGTAAGTGAATTTGCATTTGCGCAAAAGCGTTTTTTTCTTTTTCTTATTTTTCTCAATTTCATCCTACTTACCATTCTCTTTCTGAGCTATTTAATACGTGGTTAAAATCTGTGGACACTATATGCATTGTTCCCTCTTACTGGATAATTCAGTAGGAAAACCCCACGCAACAGATTTAATTAAAAAATATATATATAAAAAGGGATTTCATACAAAATGTAGGTACGCAATTTTCAGGCTTTGACACAATCTGACAAAAAAATGAATGCGAATATATGAAAGTTTTATGTAGGCCTACGTATATATAAACTGCATTATTTGATGAAAGCACTTGTTAACTTCTAATATGCATGTACAAGCGGGCGATAAAAACAATAGGTTGAAATTGCGTATTCAAGAAATGTGCAAATGTTTTAGAAATACAAACCCTTATACAAAGTCAGTTGTATATAGAAACATTTCCATTTTAATACATGCAATTAATGCTATGAAAAACACGACTTTTGTAAAGATGTTGGTTTTCTTTTGAAAATAATGCTGTAGTACATTAGTTTATTCATTTAGAAAATCGATGGCAAAAATAATATTGATATATAGTGATCATGGCATGCTAATTTGTGGAAGTTTCCATTCCTAGTAGATGAAGTAGACTCAATGTTTACATGATTTTCTTATCTTTCTTCGTTATAATGTTGCCAAAAACACGACCTTTGAAATTTGCAGAAAATGCCAGCAACAAAACTGGCAAACAGTCGTAAACGTGGTTTGTGCTTGGGCGATCGAAGGACTCGCATTTTATGAATTATTTTATAGATTTGCCTCCCTTTTGCACTCCATCTTTTGACATAACGTACTGGAATATCAGCTTGCATCCAAAGGCGAATTGTTTTTCTTGCAGTAAAATTGTAGAGTAACCAAAAATCGCTTCCGGGATCCATATTTCGCTCGCTGGAATATAAAAATAGCATTAGGAATAGCATGGGTGGAAATAGACGTTTTTGCTTTACCCTATCCCTCCAAGGGTGCTGTTTTTCTATTGATTCCTGCATTGAATCAGCACCATCTATGGTGCATTCAACTACTAGTTGAAAACATATTATATCTGTTCGATTTTGAACTGCTATTTCATTGAATGCTTCTTCAATTGCATGCTAATAATGTCTTTCATTTATCATATTCTTACCAATTAGCCGAGTCTGGCACTTGCTTTCACAACTACTGATTTGCATACTTGGACTTGCTGTCTCCATCACTCGTCTTCATATCAAACGTAATTAAAATTACCATGCAGGATTGTGGGGCATTTTTTAACCTTGCAAGGTATATTTAGGCTTGTTATGAGCTGATTTATGGGGGATCAGTTGCCTATGATCTTCATGATTTGTGCTGCCTAAATACTGCTCAATATTAATTTTTGAATTGCTAAGTTTTCTGCTTTAGGTTAAAGTGCTATCTTGGAGATAAAGCTCTTTAAAAAGGAGTATGACATCAAATGCTAATATTGTGTCGATTTCTGTCCTGATATACAGGATTTTTGATTTCGAAAAATACATGTATATTATATGTTTGATATGTAAATATAAATTAAGAAAGTTGCGAGCTGGTAATCTGCTGGTTCACTGAGTGTTATTTGAACATAGTAATTTGAACAATGTGTTTCTTGCAAAGTTCCTATGAATGAAGTTTACCCAAGGATAGCAAATAACAGTGGCGATTGCAGTAACCAGAGCTCTTCAGTCTGCTTTCAAATGGAACAGACTGCTCTAGTAAATAAAAACTTACTCGTTAAATTTGAATGCCATCAGGACCCGGCGTGTGGTTTCGTCATTACGCCCTTATTGGGAACAGCCTGCTGGCGAACAATTTCAACTTCAATTACGTATCCACTTCTTATGTCTCGCACAACAACGCCCTGCTGTTGCACTGAATGCTATAGACCGTTTGGAGGACCCAGAGAAATGGTTTCCATTCGGTCCAATTTTTTTTTCGAATGCTGCGGCAGTTTGCGGTATTTTCTGTGCTCTGCTAATGATCATCTAGTCGACAAGTGGTCTTTTTTATTTTATTTTTTTGAAGAATGACAACCTGGGTCGAGCGTCTCATGTCAAGCATCGAGTCCACGAAAGTGGAGGTGCGCCAGATATCCAATTTGGACGGATGAAATAAGTTCATGGGGAAACCGACATGGGAGATGATTATACTCTGATGGTTAATGGTGAGCTATAGACATTCTTTCGGATGTTTTTTTTTTTTGTGGAAAAAAACCTTTGTTCGTCTTCTAAGTAATTTGATGCGATTGCTTGACTTTAATGGCATGAAAGATTGTTCAAGTGCAACATCAAATTGGCTGGCCTGGAGGTGCTTGAGGAACCTGTGAAATATGGCGATTTAAGGAATTGTACCATTTGTAAGAGATACATGTACTGGTTGAAGCCTAGCTATCAGCCATTGCATTTTTTTTTCAATGGCATTCGTTTTAATTCAACTCGGTACCTTAATTCTATACCAAGTTATTTTAATGAATCGTGTATTACAATTGATTGTATTTTTATCAATTGTACATACGTGTTTAAGGCATCTGAGGGAATCTTCTGATGAATACTATATATTGTAGAATAGCACCAAAGTCTAAAACAAGTTCATGTTAACATGCACGGAGTGAACAAACTGAATCCGTTTTTGTCAACCCCTGTCTTCATTCAGGGGCCACATTTTCAACCTCACAGAACCAAAATTGGTAACACGCGTCCCCTGCAGATTGGATCTCCTCGATCACCTGATCGAATTCAACCAATCAAGGGACGTAAGTGCGTTGCACATTTCGGTTGTGTGAGAATGAAAATGTAGCCCCTGGATGAATCCCATCGAGGAATTTACTCTTTCCTCCAAAGTTGGTAGTGAAGCAATCGTTTTTGATAATCAATTTGATTGAAGCAACTTAAAATTTTGAATGATTTATCCAAAATGATCATAAAAAATGACAAATGTAAATGGGGCTTTATATCCTCAAAAAATAACATAGCAAATATAGGGCTTGAAATAGGACTTGGAATCTCAACGCATCACTGCAGCATCAGAATTGAGTAAATGCTACATTTTTTGGAGTAAAGTGATCTTAGCTGTTTTTCTAAAGCGCTGCAAAGGCTTTCGGGGATTGATTCCTCAGTGCCCCCTAAGCGGAAGCGCTTTACCGCAGCTTTCCAATTGAAATTTAGATTTTTCAAAAACAGCCTTCGCACATTGGCGACTGCCCGAATAGATTACCGACGACTATAAAATGCAGCAGTATGGCAACGCATTTATTTTATGGTTGAACGAGTGGCGTGCTACAATTCTGCCATGAAAATAGCACGATAAACTAGGCTCGTAATCAATGGACTGCAGCCATTTGCAGCTGTCAACGCTTTTATTTTGCCCTTATTTTGAAAATGTGCGAAACTGTGGTAGGGCTCATGCATGTCGAGACCTATATATGGCGAACGCAACTTTGCGAACCTTGCGTGGTTATTGCGGGTTTGCACAATGATTACAGCAACGTCGCGCCGTTTTATTTCTTGGTTATTTATGCAATAATTTCTGTCCATGCTGTAGCACAAACTACACGTAGACTTTAATTTGACGGTATTTTTCCATGCATGGGTTTCCTAGAACTAATACAAAAGTGGTAAAAAATTTGAACAGCTGTTCGAGTTCTAAGAAATTCTGCAGTTTTCTAAAAGGTTTGGCAATTATGGCCCCTCTGACTTATGTCAGATAAGACTCAACTTGCCAACCTTTACGCGGAATGTGGTGACAGGCAGGGGTGTTTACACATAATATCTGGTAATTTATTATATCATAATCATGATTGCACCAATTTCCAGGAAGGCAGTATACTCTTGATGCCAGTCCACCAAGGACTTAGAAAGCATGGTGGTCTACAACTATTGACTTAGGATTAACTACAATTGTTAACCACAATCCTTAACAATACTGTACAATTATAGAAATAATTATTAAGGTATACGTGACAGGCTCCAAATGAGTCAGGACTAAAAAAACGAAGCAAAAATCATGTACTATTATATAGGCCATTTCATTGATAATTTTTGTTGAAATATCCATTTAGTAAAGAAAAATCTTGTAACAATGCTTCTGAAGGAAAATTGAACTATAATGTATACAATTTATAAATTTTAATCAAAATATAAATCAGTATTTATATTTGGGTCCACAATTTATATTTAAGATGAATCTATTGCAGAATTGGCAAACAAAAATTCTAAAAAGAAGCTCGAAAAACTTTAAAAAGTCTGTTTTGGGCCTATATAGAAGAGTTTAAATAATAGGACCATCTGGAACCACTGCTATTGATGCAATAGATCTCAAAATAACTATAAATGTCAATGACTTTGAGTTAGAAAGCTAGAATAAACCACAAACTATAATTGCTCAGCTTGCCCTCTAGTTAAATCTATTAAAAAAGATTTTAATTTAGTCTGGATGTTCTATGATGTTTAATGTGTGCTAAGAAAACCATGTAAATTAACGAGCACACTCACTAAGTCAGATTCAACTATCATGTATTTAAACAAACAGAAGAATGGCGTTCATTGTTGCCTATATACAAAGGCCCTACAGTGGAAATTTCAATTAAGGCTGAATGCGGTCTATTCGTATACAGTAGGTCTATCCCCTGCATTGCATACCCAAGATTATTTTCTCACGTTGGAAGCCTTTGCACACGTTCACGATTACAAACAGGCTTTGCCTGGATTTGGTGGCGGATTTCAACAAACAACCTGTTGGATTTCATCCGTGCAGGGAAAAAAATGTTTCTCCCTCGGATCCCTCCGACCCACCCAGGAGGATAAACCGTAGTATTCCGTACGGCGAGGAAGCGGCGAGGAATCATGCTTATCGTTTCTCATCCGTCGCTTTTTTTTTCCCCATTCCCCGCGGCGCATGCGTCGTACGCATGGGTTCGAGTCTGAGCTCTGGCTGGATCGCTCAGCACTTCTCCCCCGACTACGAACGGAGGCGCAGCTCCTTTCCCGCTCCCGTGCCCGAGTCGCGACCCGAAGCCACGTGTTCCCGGTAAATTCTTTAAATCCTCGAGAATCCCTAGCCAACACTTGGAAATCTCCGAAAACCACTTACGTTCCGCGGGAAACTTCCCGTGATGACAACCCGTCGAAAGATGATATTGCTCAGCAGGACGCAACAGGTGGATGCCGTGTTCAGAACCCGCTGAGGCCGCCATGGCCACTGTCCAGCCCCTCGTCCCGGAAGTGACTTTCAGAACGCCTTTTGTGCAGGAGTACGGTAAGCGGGATTCCGTATTTTGTTCAGGGTTGAGTTGCTTGACCTCGTGGAGGAATCCCGATAAAAAATGTCATGCTTGTACATGTATATACGCAATATCCCTTATAGGGCCTAAATGCTTGTATATACGCTATATACATTATACGAGACGTACATGCACATGTATATGTAATCATTCTTCCCTCTGAACAATTTTTTTTAATACAATTACTTAGCATTATTTCAAATATTTTAACATTTGTTATAATAGGCTCATTCCATTACTATCCGTTTCTGTATCTGAATTTTACTCAAAGAAGTTGAGCATCAGGTAAAATTGTAATGCTATATGTTGAGAACTACATGTATATACAGTGCATATGACACACTGTGTCTAGGGCTGTCTCCTTCCTTTAAGTACCCTTATTGTTCAATTCAATTCAATTCAACTTAGTATCCTACAGTCAGCAAATAAATGCCATTGTAAGATTGTTGGTGATAGATTCTGCTGGTTCTGGGCTTTTTCTGTATACCGTAGGCATTTGGGATCAAGAATATTATCTACATGTATATGTGCATGGGACTCGTTTAGATTGCATATGTACACTGTTGTTTTGATTCTATTATATTGATTACATTTATTGGATGAGGTATTGTGTTCATGTTATTCTGGGTGGTTTGGATTATTTGGCAAAGCAATGAAGAATTAGGAGGCTTTTTTGTTTTAGTATAATAAGGGTTTATTATAGGGTTTGTAATATGAATTTCTGAAGGATAAATGGAATATCTAGTTTGAATTAAGGTTGATGTTTAATTAATTAAGGGAGGGTTAATATTGAATAGTGTTCCAATCCCAGCATGTTCTATTGAGTTCCAAACATGAATATGCTATTGATATAGCAAAAATAATGTCGTTTTGTGTCTTGCGAACTTTGTTCGCTTGAATGTGTGTAGAATATGCACTTAAGAAGTATACGTAAAAGCGATATTCTTCTTCACAATGTAGTTGTAGACTTAATGGATCGTGGTCCCGATTACTCGTAAAAATCCATTATTTAACGGACATTGATGCAGCCATTAGGCTAATTGAAAACTACATAATGCAGTGTGTATACATGCTATGGAAGCTTTTTTTCAACTGTACTTCGTTAAATTACACAAACTAAGTAAATTAAGGCAACTAATGTGACTGAAGTTTAATGACCAATTAAGCAGGTTGATATAACAGCCCATTAGCCATTCTTTCCTTGTTTTGTTATATTTTATTTACCGAAAACTAGGCATATCTGAGTGCAGGCTTATATACATGTATTACATGTACATGTATGTTTTAATTTTTTTTCATAAAAATACTCTGTATTGTGAACTCCTGTCTACAGTGATCAAATTTGGCCATTTTTGAGTGTTATTTTTGGCAGGTTTTACTATATTTAAAATTAAAAATAATTAAATGTCTACAATTTTATAGTACATTCATGTAAAAAGTATATATGCGAAAGGCTATTGCAATTGTTCGGAAATTCTCATAGCGATCTATACCTTACATTTCTTATAATTTTGTTTTCTTGATTTTTTAAAAATAGACTTTCTTCGAGTCATTTATACAATTAAGCATGCTTTTATCATTGTTCTAGCATCGATCGATCGTGGGACTCTTTCCACTCTGTTTTTACACAAAAAAGGCGATTATGATAATAGACATTGATGATGCATTTTATAACATAATTTTCAGCCTTTAGGGCTTTCAGCATTAATTTCGCTTAGGCAACACAAAGTGTATGTTATCTTATAAGGCTGCAAATTGCGCTGTTTTTACATCTTTCTGTTACATTAAGCACGTACGGTATTGAAAAGCTGCCGAAGTGGCTGTTTTTTTTTTTTTTTTTTTTTTTTTTTTTTTTTTTTTGTTGCCCTAATTTTAAATTGAGACTTAAGAAGTCCGAAGATTTAACACGATTCTATTGTTTGTTCGAAGCACTTTTAGGCACACCAAAATATTGAGCACTTTTATTCAATAGGCAAGTTTTGCTAATGCTAATTTGCAGAAGGGCATGTTTTATCCAAACTTTCTTTTGATGTAACTGCTAAGGATAAAAGTATAATGTAGAATAAGAGGTTGCTATACTGTTTTGCATCAAAATTCACTTATTATTTCGAAATTCTGCAATGGCGAGTTTTCATAAAGTAGCAATAGATTGAATTTTTGCTAGCACGAGGCACTTATTTGATGTTGACCAGTAATCAATGAAGGTGTTGCTTTGCATATTTTACTGCAGTTTTAACGAAAAACATTTGTTGGATCAAATATGTATGAAAGAAAGGGTTCATGGCATTCCATCATTCAGATTCAATCGCCCTATCTAGCATTGCAAAATGTCTTGTTCCCAATAGATACCAGATAAAGCTGAATAGTTTTTATCTTTTCAATTTGACCCAAAATGGCAGTCTGGGCATGCTTGACCATTAGATTCAAGCGTGGAGGACATGTGGCGACGATTTTTTGTTCACTTTTAGCAAAGCTCTGGTCTTCTTGGCGTCAGAATGACCATCAGAGAACGTGCTTGTCCAGAGATAAATCTTCTGTCCTATAACGATATCAGGAAAAATGCATTTTCAGTGCTTATTGCAAAAAGCATACTCGTATTCAATGCAAAAAACGCGACACGATAGCAATGTAACTGACACAGTCGTAGAGTTTGTCATATTGTATACATGTATTTTTTATTACTATAGTTAAGTCCTCGACTTATGTGGATTAGTGGAGATGCAGCTGCGATATTTCTACCCTCAACTAGCAGCGCCATCTATTAAATGCCACAAAATGGCGTTCCTTACTGCAGACGCATAGCTTTCAATGTCAGAATAGCCCGATACGTGTGAGAAGCTATAGAGACAAATAGCCCACAGATGTTAATAAACAGATATTGGTTTAAAAACTGGAAAAGTCAGGGAAGTTGAGAATTTCATTTCTGATGGGGGAAACCCTGAAGAGACTATATTATAATGAAGATGTTAGTGAGTGATCATTGCTAAAGAGCTATTAAATTTTTAGACAATCAATGTGTTTATTAAATGATTGAATTGCATGTTACTACTGAGTAGAGAAATTATCAGTGTTTATATGTGTGAAGCTTTTGTATAGTGCTACGTTTAATTGACAATTCATTGATACAAATGATATACACTAAAATATGTTGCTTCGAGTTCAACCACCTGACATTGATTTGTGCAGTGAATCAGTTAAAATACATTGCATTTTAAAAAACACTGAGCGTACAGGGATATATATATATATATGCACGTACGTGAAATAAGACACTATAATTGTATAATATAGGAAATACATTTATAAGGAATATACTACATGTATATTAATGCATTAATTTTCAATGCTCCTGAAAAAATGCATTCAACTATAGCTTTATAAATTTAAATCCATTGCATTTTTCTTATTGAAATATGTTTTAAAGACAGCGTAAATTACTTAAATCAGAAAAGGATATATGTGCTTCCTGTAATAACATTCAAGTCGTTTTTCACGGATTTTTTCACAACAATCTAGAACATTTGTATTTGAGATCATGTTTTCATATAAGTTTTTCAAACAACTTTTCAACGTTTAGCACTGTCAGTTAAACTGCCCATAACCATGGTATTTCATCAGGACAAGCCTAGCATTGCTGCTTAGGTTGAACAATTTTTCTGTCACAATTTCAAAGTGAATTTTTGAGTGCAATTCCTGAGGGTAGCTATAAAGTAGCCCTGCATGCAACTTGTCAAAAAAGTTTCAAAATGTGCACTTGTATCTGCCACACGCAAATCCAAATGCATGTTTGTTTAGCTTGCTTTCAGCGCCCATAGTAAAAGACATCCACATTTTCTATGAAGTTTCGATATTTTTGATTACAGCTGAAGGGGCTTCCTGCGAGGAATACACGCAAAAGACACTTTGTCATTTGAATAATGGGAATAATACGCCGCGACGATTTGCAAAATGCTCACGTTTCACTCTTTTTGTAATCTGTTTGGAACATCGTTCGAATCATCGCATATTTTTTTTTTAAAAAAAAGAGGATCTCTGTGATGAAGTGTAGGTCTATCATTTTTTTAAGCATCAGCCTCTTTTTTAAACAATCGCCGAAAAGCATTCACTGCAGGAAAAATTCTTTGTATCAAAAAGCCTTCCTCGATCGATTCTATCTTAAAAACCTCTTATATTTTCTATGACCTACGTTGCTTTAGGCTAGAGCTTCGGCAATTAAGAATGATGGTTTCATAAAAATAAGGTCGTCGGTGAACCCTACAAGAAGGTGAGGTTGGAAAGCTAATGGATTCGTGGTTAAAGGTCGTTTTCTTGAAGAAAAATAATTCCGGAGGTAGAGTTTTGATCATGGGAAATTGTAATTTGCAGTTTGTCCCAAGGCAATTTAAGTTACGAATTTTTGGCAGGTTTTGGTCTGAATGTTTCAGCGTTTGCATGTACTGTATGCGCTTGAAAAAAGCGTATAAGTTACAGAGCATGCATATTGCATAATACATTTTCCAATTATAAATCCGTTGAAAGCAAATTCAACGTGCATTTCCCAAAACACTGGGAATGCATTTTTTTCATTTTCGAAATGGATTTCCTAATACATTCCTGATAGAACAGAGACGTATATCTATAGGGAATGTAATGGCTTAATTTCAGAACTTGTATAGCTGAAAATATTTTTTTAGTTATTATATATGCTCATTATATTTCAATATTCATATCCTGTGTAACTTTTGATTAGTATACATTCCAATATCTGATTAAATTCGTCCAAATAAATCCATATAAATATTGGTATAAAATATCGATTCAATTTGCCTGGTATTGATTTCAAAATTTGCTAGCCATGCATGACCCTAAGCTAAATATATACATGTATGGCTTAAGTTATAAAATCATTTACAGGGTGCGACAAAAATGCTTTTCGAAAGTATGATAAAGAAGACATTAGGAGTAAGACCAGAGTATGACCAGAAAGTTTTTTTTGATTCTTTTATAAATCTTAATCCTTATTGCTGTTAATGGCAGTCTACAAAATAGTTTTTAATCTTCGTTAGTCATTCTCTTTGGTTTCGTTTCCATCCACTCTGCTTAAAGAAAGATTAGTCTTCTGTTCTGGTAGAGTCAGTTGTGGAATTGAGCGGTTAAGGCTCGCTTCGGTGCTACTTTAGATGCTCATTCATCCTGATTACGCTTCTGTAATTAACCCGGTAAACGTGAAAGCCCTGAAGAAAATGGGCATATTAATCATTGAAACTCATAATTTTACGCTGTCATCGATATTACATAAGCCATTACTTATACAAACAGCATTGCATCCGAATCAGTTTTGATCAACTTCCACCTCCATGACCTTATTGAAATATGGAAACCCATGCTGTGTCATACAGCGCCATTCAAATAAGCAAAATGGCATCACGTGACTTGTCCCGATTTTTGGCACGTCTTTTGATGATGCAAACCATGACTTATAGTTTTCAAGATAAATTAATTTGATTTTTTTTTTGTACTTTGATGAATATTCCATTCACGCTTTTTGTATTTCTTATCTTTCTTGGTCTTTTTCCAGGGAATTTCATTGCAAACTATTAGTTGCATTGCCTGACCTTTCCCCTTTAACTGCACAAAAGGCTATTGGTTGTCAAAAACTAGATGAAGATAAATGGGATTGACCAATGAGATGTGAATTTTCAAGTGGGTTTTTAAACTTCGGATGTGTTTTTACAAATTATTATGGGGAAAAAACAAGAAATACAAGGCAGTCAGTATAATGATTTAAAGTAGTTATAACCATTAGATTAAACGTAGAAATTCAAACTCATTTTATTGTAATTTACATTAATCTTGAAAGTATCATCTAGTCATTGCTTTTAATTCTTAGTTAATCATTCCATTTGCAGTCTGATATATTTAAGCGTCGGTATAGCTTTCATGTCAAGCAATACTTTGTTTTCCCTTCTGCCAGAGTCTATTAATTTCACGAAATAGTTGAGACTACTTAGTTAATGACGTCACACGGCAGTAGGCAGAAAAAAAATCTGTAGGATATAATTTGATTACTGTTGAACGAGGCAATTTCTGCCTTCCTCGTTATAATGATGAATAATTGCATTATTGGATGTTTTCCCTTTCATCGTTTTAATTTACTGCTAATAAATTTAACGAGCACATGCTTAATGCGCATTCGCCAGGGAAATAAACGGTGTCAACTGCAGCGGAAATTCCTATCTTGTTTTCCTCAATCTGATATCTAATTCCAGGAACGCTGTTTAACTCGTAATTCGCATGGATTTCCTTAACGAAATTAGAAATGATGAAGACTAAAGCTGTTGCTGGTGTTTTCTGCTTCTGAAAAGCTGCCATTGTTTGGTTTTTGTGTGTGAGCAAAACTGATCATTTGAATTCAGCATTATGCTAATATTATTGTTTGACTTTGGATGCATATCTTTTAGAATGTTATTCTCGTAAGTACATACTGTGCTCGAAGTCATGAATAGGTTGGTCATCATTTTATCTCGAACTTGCTACAGTGTATAATGTGCAAGGATTCCTGGAAATATTTAAATCTCGGAGGACTATAACCTTATAAAGGCAAGCTGCTATTTGCAGTCGTGTTCATTAAATTTGTATAAGCAATTTTCTGGATAAACCAGCGTTTTCTTAACCTGCAGGTTCGTAGATATTGGTTTTCACTTGAGGATAGCAATGCGCCATGAAATTGCCTGCTAGTTTATTTTGTTGAATATATGAAGCGTTAATAATTAACGCTATACATGTATCTCGTATATTTTTCCACTGGCGACGAAACTGCTGTTATGACGAAATATTTATGACTAAACTTATTAAAACCGACGATGTCCTTACATTGTAAATAGCTAATTCGGAAAACGCGTGAAGTTAGTTCAGATTAGAACAATTAAAAATTCACGAGCATTTTAAAAGTGTTTAAATATGTATGACTTTCACATTTATGGTGTAATCTCATTTGTCAAGTGATCACGTGATGATCACCGTGCTGTTTATCACAGGTTTGGACCTTATAGCTTTCCAGAATTTTAAATTAATTATATGGGATTATTAGGTAGGCCCTGGGATGTCTTTCTTAAGAAACCGGGGCCCAAGTGACAATTCCCATACAGTCCCATAGCAAAATCCCATATAGCTAATGGAATTAATGGGATTTATAGTGAGAC
>JAQGCC010001647.1:0-22237 GCA_034698905.1 Xestoiulus laeticollis | reverse complement strand
CGCTCCGAATAGAGGTGGACCATGACCTCAAGTTTTGTGAATGATCGTGCCGATCATTCAACGGGAGTGTGGCCGCAGCATAATATATGTACGCCTCAAGGGGCATAACCTTTAACCTCTAACAGGTTCCATGGATATGGTATTTTTTAAACATTTGTTAGAATTATTGTAATGGTGTTTATGAATAACAATGCCTTCATTAGGCTCCTTCACGCGAATGCTATTAAGCACAAGCCGGCAACGCTTTTTCCGCGCAATTAGATACGCGCATGAACAGCGCATGCGCATTACGCGGGAAAAGCGTTGCCGGCTTGGGCTTAACAGCGCTCGCGTGAAGGAGCCTATTTCAAGGCACCCAAATAGCACTTTTGCAACAGCCCTCGCCCAATACAGTTCATCATGACCCACGGAACAGATCCCATAAGCTTATTAGGCAAAATTAATTGAGTGATAAGTATTGAAGAGACAGAAACGACAAAGAAAAATGATAACGAAATGGATGACAGGAATTAAGGAAGAGAGGGCAAACTATAATGACGTTAAAAAACTTGGATTGATTTGAACGAGAGAAAAAAAAAATGACTAATATAAAAAATTGAAAGCAAAGATGAGAGGATAGAGACTTGTAATTTAAAAGTAGATAATATATAGGCAAGCGACAAAAAAATAATATAATAGAAGGATGGCGAACAGCTGGCAGCTTATAAGAGAAAACTTGAGTAGGATGACAGTAGGCAGGCCTCCTTGCATTAATAACTTTAAAAGCCATCACTCATGCCGATGCAAGCTCATAAATGGACGAAAAATTTTGCATCTCAAGCTAATATTTTAACGTGAAAAAAACACTGTGCAGAACTGCTGGAAGCCTCGAAGATGAAGAAGTCATTAACACTCGCGCTGTATACATAAAGCAGTTGCTGAATGGGCAATCAATGTGGTGCAAAATGATGAAATGAATGTTTTGAGGGTGGGTCGATGCTTTCATTAAAAAAAAAATGACAGAGATAAGAAAAATGAAAAAAAAAAGCATTTGGGGTATATAGGAAAGGGAGGTGCAAATCTGTTTCTATGGCGATATGGGGGGATGCTGCATGCCAACGGCTTTCATATAACAATGCATCACTACATGGGTTAGACGAGGGGGATGAGCGTGCAACTTCCATACACTCCAAATAAGATACATGGTTAGGAAATAAATGTTCAGTTTCATCAATGCTCCCCTATCTTTTCATTAAATTAAAATCAAATTACAGCACGGGAGACGCGATTTATGGAGACGCCCCATGGACGGAATCGCTGCAGCATGGCATGGTGCATTATAAAAATATATAGACCAAATTTGATGATTGAAGATTTATCTAAAAAAAGTATCCATAGGGAAAACTTTGTGCTTAAGTACATGTGTTTTGATAGTGTGATGATGATGGTGATGACTTACCACTTGAACTGCTCTCCACATCCCTACGGTCCTTCAAGCTGCTTGGCAAATGGGGTGGATTGAGGGATGCGCTGGAGATGGGCAGTGGGGGCATCCCTGCAGATGGCTGAAGACCAGGATGAGGAACCATTGATATAGGAGGAGCGTGCGTATGAGGCAACTGTTGAGCGTGCATTTGTTGCTATAAAAATCAGTAAAAAAAACCAATGAAACGTTAGTGTTTTCTAAACAACGTGAATAATCCAGCAAACCTTTCTAGCTCTGCCATAACCCGACCCACATCAATTTTTTTCAAATCTCTACACTGCAACTGAATATACTAGTATGTACACTGTAGATGCAACCAATTCTGTTTCCAACCAATGGATACAATTCTGAGAATAAACATGTAAATGCATGTAAGTACATATTGGAAAGATGGGTAAGTACATTTAGCTGACTGTCGCATTTTCTAGCTTCAAATGCAGGCCTCGACATGCATTTGTGCAATGAAAATAAAAAAATGAAGACGATTTTTAGATATACACTGCACATAGATGTACATTATATAGTGAAGACTGCCATTGCATGAGAGTATTGTGAGAGTATGGAACATCCCATTTTTATCCCAATTGAAAATAGGCAAGGTACACTCTTCACTGCGCATGTGTAGCACATTAGCGCCACCAGTGGGAACCCTGTCCTATGTTTCCACTAACTGTCACAGATGGCGCTGTACACTAGCGCCACCTGTCGGGACCCTCTCTAATATTTCCACTAACTGGCACAGATGGCGCTGCGCTAGCGTGGAATGTTAATAATTAACATTAAGCAAAATCACACATTCACGAACAAAACATTGCCAACTTTAGTGTAAAATCAAAAAACATGGCTCTGAGCATTGATGTTACCCATGTTAAAAATGCATGACTTGCTTTAGAAAATGTCATGTCCTATACAGAAGTCGAGGTCTTCATGAAACATTGCAAGTAATTCACTATCATCAGGCTACACAAAAAAGCACAATAAAACTAACGAATAAACGGGACATTGCACGACATTCCCACAATTTTCGATTTCCGATTTCCTAGATTCCAAACCCTATTTATAGTGGCAAGCAATTATGAGGAAACAAGAGAGAAAAAAAAAATATATGACTGATTTAGACGGATAACAGCACCTAAAACTGTTGATAAACAGGACATTTCGCATTGTTAATACCGTTTTCCTGAAAGTTAAAACAGGATGCTTATACTTATTGCCCTTATCTTGCCAATACAGTAAGTCTGCATATAAATTCAGTTATTTAACCTATCGGAATTAAGGCATTATAGTAAATTCGTTTGAAATCCGTTGGAAAACTTTCCTGGAATATTATTATCGACAACGTGTCTGCAAATAAACCACCATGAGTTACTCCCAAAACATACTGTAAATTCCATAAGTAAACCTATTTAATCGTAATTTGTTTTCCCCATCGTCTTTTATAGGCCTTCATTCTTTCCAGATCATTCCCATCACTTATCAAAATATGCACAAAAAAATAATATTCATTGTCGTATACGAAAAACTCGAGTCTTTATGTCGTCGTAAATCGGGATTTTATTTTCGCACCAAGGTTATAAAGTCACATCGGTTGCTGTGACAACAACAAAATTTCATCGCATTATTCGGAGGGAATTGCATGGGGTGGGTCTATGGAGGGGGATGAAGAAAAAGTGTGGGTAGACTATCGTTCATTAGTCCCTTACGCTCTCATTTTTTTATCTCTATACTCTCTTTTCCTCATTTTCCACAACAGAACTTTCTCTTTCAAATTATTGTGATATTCGTTTCTGGGAAATTTCCCATTAATCAATATTTAAGTCTGTCGAGAAAGGACTCCCATCGTGCAGCACGTGGTATGTCCCACCCCCACCCCTCACCCCCCGCCGTGTATTTACGATGGGTGGGGTGTCGTGAGGGCGCTCCCTAAAGAATGGAGAAAAAGCGCCGTTTCTTTAATATACGGCAATTACCATCATGGTAGATAATATATATATATAAAAAAAGTACGCACTTAATTCAGTGTGAGAACATAACGCCCAAAACAATATCAATGCAGTCAACAAGAAACTACCAAGGGACAAAAAAGAAAGATAAGTTGCCAACTGGGTCGCTGCATACATGCCCTGAACATATGATTTGAGGGCTCGTATATGTTTGTTATAACCACGATTTCTATTATGACAGTATATTATAAAGATATGAAAGGTGGTTTCCCCAGAATTGAAAACTTCAACTTCCCTGACTTGTCCAGTTTTTCAAAACAATTTTCCCTGACCATCATAACTTCTTGACTTGCATGCTTACAAAAAATGTTTCAGGCAAAAGTTCAATAGCAAATGAACTTGCAATCTATTTGTTTTAAACCATTATCAAAACAGTTTTTTTTCCTTGTCATCTGAATTAAAAATCAAAACTCGTTACAGTAGATCCTGTGTAATAGCATACTATTGTAAGCATGTTTGAGACATGATATAATGTCAGACAGGTTTATGTATATACATGGGTCCTAAGCATGGAACGACACATTTATGCTTTTAGAGAGGATATACTTTTACACTGGGTGTTTTTAGACAGACTCTCCTGTAACATACTTTTTTAGCAGGTTAGTGAATATTCGTGACATTCAAGAGTTGTACTACATTAGTATAGAGAAAGTTTTTTTAAAATTAAAAACGATTTATCAATTTTTATATATACATGTACATGTACATATTTTTTAAAATTATGTTAAAAAAGGAATTCTATACATTTCATTAAATCTCTTGAAAAGTGTGATAACTAATAACTGCCATGGCTAAATGTTAGAGCGAATGTAATACATATACATGTCAGTGAATTTTTTTTACTTTTTTAGAGTAAATTTCCAGATTTCTCAGAGCAAATGTTTATAGGTTGGATTTCCCTGACTTTGTAAGATTAATTCACATATTTCCAATCACTGACTATTCCAGATCTGTGCACCATGCCACGTATAAAGAAAACACGAAAAAGCCTCATATAATTTCGAAAACCATATTCATTATTCTTTATACATCAAACCTAACAATAATGTCCTTTGAATTATAATAAGTCCAGTTTGGATATACATACATATAGTCCAATTGGAAATCTTTCCACTTTTGCCTTCAGCTCATAAATAATAACGAACATATACGATGCATGAATTATTAATCAAAATCATTTGATTATAATGTTTATATAGATATTCTTGTTTAATCTATTAAAATAATACAGTATCGCAGTTTTATAGGCAAACAACCAAAAGGGATAAACAAACAGGAATTAATGCACGAGTTGATCTACGTATCGTCCTATACATAGAGAACGAATACATAAATCTAAAGTATCTAATTAACAATGTCCATGCAGCTTGCACGCATGCAGGTATAATCGCAAATGATAATATATTTACAATCACGAGTGATTACATGTATACACGAGCATATTTTCGTGACGTTATGAATTATTAAGCAATTTTTGTATATCGAACATTCGATTCGACCATCTCTAGATATATATAAACACAATCGTTTTTATGCTCTAATATACCACTGAATTCCTGCAGGACGCTGCACACATGGTCATTAAATGTAAATTAGAATATAGCACAGGCGAATTAAGGCTGTACAAATATACAGTTTTAATAAAACCTATACATTTTAATTTAAACAGGTTTTATGTTCCCACCATTTCACGTAGGTATACATGTATTTGAAACATGAAATATTAATGTCCTCAGCGTATACTGTATGCAATGGTAATTAATAGGGGTACTCAGTGGAGTCATCGTACATCTGCAATTTCGTATCATTTCGTAAAAGGCCACCGGTTAACCGGTTGCTCAGGAATGCATTAAATCACGTGGCCCAAAACAGCCACCTGATTGACCCATTGTTCATATGGAGGTACGCATTAGGAATTCAGCCAATCAGGTGGCTGTTTTGGGCCACGTGATATAATGCATTCCTGAGCAGCCGGTTAACCATTTGCCTTTTACGAAATCGCAGATGTACGATGACTCCACTGAGTACCCCTAATATAAAATATGAAGGACAGTCATACGAAAATGAAATTAATTCAGAGTATATAGGTCTATGGAATATCCATATTGAGTGATAAAAATGTACGTGCAATTAAAGTTTCATATACCGAAAATGTGATCAATTTCGCTATAATTGTTGCACATATTGATCCTCGCCAGTTCCAGAAAACTTGATTTTTTTTCAAACAACAATAATGGCCACAAACCTAAACATATTTGATAACTAATTGGAATTTCAAAGTAAATTAAATAATTGAAATCAGCATTGAAGATTTTAAACTCTTGCAGGGTCACAAGAGGGTATACAACTTTGACTTTTATCCCGATATAACATGCATGGCACATTTAGGCAATTCGTGAAAGAACATCATATAGATTTCTACCATGAAATTGCAACACGTCGTTGGTTTACAAATAAGCAGAAATGGACGATATGATAACTTGATTATTAGCAAACAGGAAGTGGTCAGATGCAAACGACCGCATTAGCATATAAGACACGTATGCGTGTCAGGAATGTTGCTTAGAGGTTTCTCCTTCACCTGCATGCAACACCTATGATCAACCACCGAAAGAGTGCAAAAATTAACGTGCGAAGATGCATTAAACCTCAGCAGCACCTCTGAACCTCTGGAAAGTGGATCGTGAACCACAGGTCCGAGCGTGACGATTTTCTCACCAAAAGTACAAGCTGGTATTGCACAAATTTCGTGTTAACGTGATAAAGAACCAGAGAGGTTAGGCGCCTGACTCATCGCAAAACAGCAATTATTTTTGCTTCCTATAACCCCTCTTAAAAAAAATTTGTGGATGTCAAGAGGTTAATTCATCGTGAAACCGACTGCTTGAGCAATAAGTCATCAACGATAAGAGCACACGTAATTTACACCAGAGTACAATGTCAACTCGAGCTACAAGGTAAAGACTTGTCAGGATAACATGCTTCTACGAACTTGTAACAACATTATGCAAAACAGTCACCGTGCAAAATGCATCGCTCAATGTCCTCAACTGCATGCCTCTTATAGACCTAAACAATGCGTTGAGCTATTGTGTATACTGCAAATCTGCGATAATGAGTATGTGCAAGGTGTAAACAAACAGGTGAAGAAAACAGTGTTGTCAACTAGTTTTTATTCAGCGTTTATTGGATTTAGTTTTTAACATTGAAAAATTAATATTTGATAACTGAATACCTTGATGCTGTCATGGTTCCAGAAAGAGTTTTGTTTGTAAGAGCTATCTAGAGTATGCAGGAAATGAAATTTTCAACTTCCTTGACTTTAAAAGTTAAAAAATTCCCTGACTATGAGGACAAAATTTATATGGCAATGCACCATAATAACTTATTGTCTAGTTTTACAATGTTCAACAAATGACCAGCTTAAAATCCGAGTATAACCACAGTAAAACGTGCATAAAGTGACCCCCAAAAAATGACCAAATTTGGTCACTGTATACAGGAAATCACTATACAGAGAAGTTTTTAGGAAAACACATGTATGCACTAAAACAAATTTATGAAAAGTGGTTACTACACGAACATGAAGATGGTCATTTTACCAGGTTTCACTATACTATTGAAACACTATAGTTATGGCATATCTGAATTAAAAATCATAACTATAATTAACATACATTAAGTATGATTTAGTATACTCGTAGTTGAGGAATATTCCTGTCATTAAATATACAGTAATTAAGTGTACGAGCCAACACTTTTTTGTGGTTAAGTATTTTTATGTTAAAATAACATATGGAATCCCCAATTACTATAAACACAAAGCTGAGTGAGTGTATATCATCTCTTGCCATTTGATATAACTAATACATGTACAATCTAATTGGTTATGTGAAATCAAATGCAATACGTATGTTAAATTCCCTCGACTATTCCAGGTCAATACTGCTGCAATTTCCATGAGAATTCCAGGTTATTTGTTTAACTGGTGGACATATAGTTGAACTATTTTAAAATTAGATATGATATACATGCACGTATGCAATTTCAAAATCCTAATCGCCTATATAAACTTTTCAAAGCCGGTGGTAACCATGCAGTTTAGCACGCCATTGTTCAATTCAATACCCATGCAAGCATGCACAAAAGGCCGCGTTTTCAAAGGTTATCTTCCCATATACACAGAAAACAAAGCCAATGTTACTGCGGAAGACCTCTGAATAAGGAATTATTGATGTAAAAGATGCAAGGAGAGAATATTGAATTTGTACATAATGGACCGACCACTCTAGCCCTCTTTCCGGAAAGAAGTAAACAAAGATTGAAAACCTGATCAAATAACCGAAGCTACGAGTTGCAAGATCTTCATGTGCTGGCTCCGATAATCGCGTCTATTTAAGTTGGCATGACGGAGCCGAATAAAAGGTTTCACGTGTCGAATTAGTCGTTTTGAGGTTGTGCAAACACTAAACGTGTTTGCGAGGGTGTCTATCAAATTTCGCAGTTTGCCAGAACTGCACATTTATATACATTTATACGTAAACAGTGAAAATGCACCCGTCTATTGCTCGCTCAGATATAAACGTGTATATTGGGACCAGAAAAGGTAAAAGCTATATCAACATTCCCCATGGCAAACGCGAGCCTAGATGCTGCATGAATGTAAACAACTGCATGCAGTCCCTATATATGAATCAATTTGGTGGACCAACCGCTTTAACCGCGATTTCAGTGGACTTTTGGAACGATCTGTCAAAAAGGTGGACGTTTCTCATTACGCTATAACCGCGATGCAATTCCCCGGTCAATCGACGACCAAATTTGTTTAATCGAGGCTTATTTACCCGTTGTTTAGACAGCGGTCATCTCGGTGAAACGCAAATATTGTTTTAAGATTTTAATCGCATCCCGCGAGATATTTGCGAAGTATCCTGCAAAATCAATATATAAATTGTATGGAGGATGAAATCTGCCACCGTGCCTTTTAGTAAATCGGCAATAAACACCAATTCTATTGAGTTGATTATGAAAACAGGATGTTGAAGTGACACTTCCTTTTAAAAAAATTAATTTTTACACGTCTGTCCTTCTTATGAAATGACTACGCAGAAGCATTTTGGTTATCCTACTCCTTTTAGTTAGATGATTTCATTAATAAAAATTTAAGACACATGGGAAAAATGCAAAGCTCAGAATTAGGTTAAGAACGTGTTGGGATAAGCGTGTGAATGCAACCTTGCATAGTACCAATACAGTGCAGGAAACCCGCTCGCTAGAATTTTGAAAGGTAGTTTCTCACCTTAAATTCAATAAATAAAACTACATTGAGAAAATACATGTTTATCATAATATTAGACAGCATCGATTGTTAATGGGATCAATGCTACATTATAAACTAGCTCGGTCCCTGAATATCGCTGAGCTTTACTGTAATGCACATGCATGTGTCATGCATGTTTGCATACAGACGCTTAACAAAAATGTCGTCACATGTTGTAAGTTTTTCTTATTATATTACACCTTATACTTTCGGTATTGCGCTATAATACTAACTATGTCGTAATTTACCCAGTATTGATTTTGAATGGCATCAATGCTACACCATACACTTGCTCGGCACCTGAATATGTGTAGAGCTTTCTTGCAATGCACATATGCTATGTATGATTGCATACAGACGAAAGATCAAAATGTCATCAAATGTCGCAACTTATTCCTATTAGTAAAAACCATATCATTTCGGTGTTATGCTATAACACGAACTTTGTAGTAAATTACCCAGTATCGACTTTGCATGGTAGCAATGCTAAATCATGAACTGGCTCGGACCCTGAATAAAAGGAGAAAGCTTTCTTGCAAAAATATGCCATGCTTGTTTGCATACAGACAGGAGACCAAATTGTCATCATATGTAGCAAATTATCCCTATTATTCCGAAAAGCCATCATTTCGGTACATCAACGACACGTTGGATTGAATAAACCCCGTCGCATATTTTCCGGTGCATTTGTGTCCCCGACAATTTTTATGTTTCAAATGAAATTTCCAGAAAGCGGAAGGAAGTTGACTATATACGAGCTATTCAACTCTATTTCCTAAATGGCCATTTACACGACTAGAGAATCGGTCATGTATTGCTTTTGCAGCATAGTATATAATAGTGCTATACATTTTTTTATACTGTTCCAATCGAGTTTTTTTTTTTTTCTTCCCATTTTCACCGTCTAAAATTAACACGTGGACTCCAGATTCCCCCCCAGCATCCTTTTCCGCCATATTTAAAATCGCCCATTAAGAAGATGAAGAAGATGGTGCAGGGTGCATCATAATTCATCTCCCAGTCTCAAATTGCGCCATTCCAGTGCAGTGAAATGAAATTGTAGACTATAAAAGACGCACCGTGACGTCATCGCCACATGTTTCATTTCTTCGATAAACTCTATTGCAGCCATAGAGGCCATAAAAACGCTCTGGCAGCCTTAAAATGGCATAGCGAGAGAATATGGTGCGTAAAGAAAGGAAGAAAAAAAAAAAAGAGAACGACTGCTTCAGTTGGCATGCCAAAAATTAATCCGTTCTGCGGGGTCGAGTAATTTACACCGCTCATTTAGCCAGCTCTATTTGCTAAGTGGTCTGCGAGAAATGGCATTCTCCGAGCAACTTTGCTAGAGGATGAAGCCGTTAGACATAATTACTATGCTCGTGGCGTGCTCAAAAATGGCAACATATAAACTCCAGCGCGCCAGTAGTTCAGACTCCCCATTATATGCTCGTAGAAAATAATGCCACGTATATAGAATGGGATATAGAGAGAGGGAGAGTGGAAGTATAATCAATAGAAGACATGGTGGGTGGGGATATTATTAAGAGGAAGAAAAAGGAGGAGGAGGGGGGGGGGGGGGGAAAGGAAGCAACGATAATAGGCAACGGAGGGTGGGGGGAGCCGACGAGGGCGTAAACCGGAAGACAACGCGTGGGGGGGGGAAGGATAGAGAAAAATAAGATGGAAAACGATAAGGAGCGAAAGCAGCAGTCTATATTAGAAGAAGAAATGATTAAATGACGCAAAACGAAGCGAAGGAGATAACTGCTACGAAGCAACCAATGGTGAGACGCATGCAGACAGGAATAGCTGCACGAGCGCTACGCTTGGCGGCGTTGCCAGCTCAAGCGCGAGGCACTAAGACGCAGCCAACGTATGACGTCACGCGTGAGTGCACCAACGCGTGAAAGAGTGCACACGAGCGTGGCCAAATGGGACTGGATTATCGAAAACGAGCACCTTGGTAGCGTTGGGAGGCGAACAGACAAGGGGGAGATCATAAACGACGTCTTCGGATCACCAGAAGAGAAGCCGGTGGCGGTAGCATGGTAAATGTCATTTCGGGCCCGTATCCCATTGATCGAGTTGACTGTGTCTCCCGCATGGGGCATGCCATCACTTGCAATGGTGCAACTTGATATTCAGACGGGACACTCCTGTAAAGAATTTATTGGAAATGGAGCTTGAGGACGACGTTGTCAAAAGTAAAAGTCCAGCAAAGAAAGTTTTATTGTTTCTTATGGGATACGAAAATAAGTTGTGCGCAGAGTGATGCTTTCAGGTACAATTTACGTAGCAGATGACCAGTTTCTTAAGAACTTTTAATGCACACCGTGCCACTCTGGGAACTCTAAACCACATCCCGATGATTGAGTTGACTGCGTCTAGCCATAAGTAGCACGCCATCACTTGCAATGGCGTAACATGCTATTCAGGGCGGACACTCTTGTAAAGTTGATTGTAACAAAACGGGAGATATCATAATTGTTGAATTGAATTTGTCTCAACAAATTTAGAAATGAAGAGATCCAGGAAAAAGAAAATAATGGAGAGTTATGAGATGAAGGTTTTATTGGAAATGGATCTTGAAGACATTGACATAAGGTAATGTCCAGCTAAGGAAGTTTCTTTTGTGTCTAAAAGGGATACGAAAGAAAGTTTTGCACAGACTGATGCTTTCAGGTACAATTTACGTAGCAGAATACTAGCTTCCATAGGACCTTTAATGCACTCCATGCCACTCGGAACATTATCCCGATAATCGAGTTGACTGTCTGCTGCATGTGGCTCACTATCACTTATAACTGTGTAACTCGCTATTCGGGCTGGACACTCTTCTAAAGTTGTCAGTGACGAAATAAGCGATATCATCACTGTTAATCGAATTTGTCCCAACAAAATTAGAATGAAGAGATTGATAACCAGGAAGAGTTATTGTAAATGAATCTTAATGATGACGTTGTTAAAAGAAAATGTCCAGCAAAAGGAAGTTCTTTGGCTTCTAATAGGGACATGAAATTAAGCCATGCGCAGTTAGATGCTTTCAGGAACAATTTACGTAGCAGAGGATCAGTTTCCTCAGAAACTTTAACGCACACCGTGCCAATCTGGGAACAGCTCCAGCACGAGTGCCAATCTGCGGCTTTATGTAAGTTAGGAGTGATACCACGCGCCGAAGTTAAAATTCGACACCCTTTATTAATATAACAGATGTCAGCATTATTTGCATAAAAATCCCAGTCGACATTCAGCAGCGCCATCTGGAACCAGGTGTATCGATTCCTAGACGTGTAGCGACCTAATAAATTCGCAGAAGGGGAACACTAAAGAACACCATCGTTAAAAAACCCATAGGGGAGTGATATATGCCACCATCCACCCTCGAACAAAAAGCAAGTGAAAATGATATCTCGTCGAACTGGATTTAATCTAAATATAATGTTCATTATGCAAATAAGGAGGGATGAAGTGTAGGAGGAGGGGGGTTAAATCAATGGGGGGTTCCCCCATCATCTTTTCAATGCAAAAGCCCATTCAATCGCATCTTGTTCCGCATCTCCGCTGCTTCATTTCCTCCAGACTCTTAATTAATATTACCGTAGTTAATTGGGTGTGTAGGGTGGCTTCTTCCAATCTGTAATTCGATCTGAAAAGCGAGGGGTTAAAACTGCTGAGAGAGAAAGGTGGGGGGGGGGATGAAAGAAGGCGAAGAAACTGTGGCTGGAGAAAGGCAGAATCACTGCGTGGCACCCCCAGTTTCATTTTATATCCCCCTCCCCCTTCACTTTTCCAGGGGATTCCGTACGTGCTTCGGGTGGGTGGGTTTTCTCCACTTAGTTAATGCTTCTGTATACGACTGCTTAATAACCGCTTACGTTGAGCTGACATTACAATTGGCGCTGTTCCGAAATAATTAGATGCAAGCTTTGGCGCGTTCGTAATTAAGCGGCCATTAAAACAACAGAATTTTAATGTCAACGCAAACAATGTCTGGGCAGATAAGATAATTCAATTAACCATCGCTGGGGATTAAAATAGCGCGACTCTTTCGCGCTCTGCGACGAGGGATTGAGAAAAGCGAAAAAGGAGACCATGAAACGAATTAAGTACTCGCGCTTCACAAACGCACACACTCCAATTAATTACAGTGCGCGAATGCCAACAAACAGCAACAATTAGCATCTGCCTTCCAAAGCAAAAAGGGGATTTAAAGCGAAAAAGATTTCTGGGATTCGATGCGTTTAAGCTCTGCTTGCTTAAGGCGAGAATGAACGCATTGCGTACAAAGTCAAAGGATTAAGCTGAGAACATCCTTAAGGTGCAGGAAAGACTGCAGCTTCTTTCATGCCGTCACTACAAAATTGATCACCATTTCCCTTTTTTTGTTGTATATTTTGTGCAAGGAATGATGAAAAATAATAGAGGAGGTTCGCGTTACAAAACTGCGCATGCGCAACGTTGGTAAACGTCACCTATAGGTAAAAAAGATTCAAACTTTGGAATGACGGAAGGTCGCAGTAGCAAGCAATATGGTTTTTCATTAATATTTCAAAAAATTACTATTTAAATTTTTTTTTTAAAAATCACAACATTATTTTGTGCTAATCAGATCCCTAGATAAAGTTAATTTAAAATGTGGTGCTGTGTTAAAATCGTATTAAAATAGTGTTTCTGCCCCGTCAAAGAACTGCTATTTATTACCACAAGGGGGCGCTGCATGTAACGCGGACCTACTCTATTGTCTGATTTGTTAACCCCCTTGTAAAAATAATTGCTTTTATTATCGATTTTGAAATCATTGAAATTTAATTTTTACACAAAAGCTCTTTTATATTAGGCTCCTTCAAGCGAGCGCTGTTAAGCACAGACCAGCAGTGCTTTTCCCGCTTAATTAGATGTGCGCACGCGTTGATCATGCGCGCATCTAATTACTCGAAAAAGCTTTACCGGCTCGTGCTTAACAGCGCTCGCGTGAAGACTTTCACCTATTTAAAAAACATGGATTTAGTTATCTTTTCAATGCATTATAAAATAAAACGTAATATATATTTTGGTGAAATATTCCCCAAGTAATGATGGAAAAACCATTTGTTAATTATTTAACATTAATATAAGAAATGATAAAATTTTAATAAAATGTTTCTAATGTTACCAACTAGGTACATTCCCCTCATAACATAGCTGCAATGCTAGTTTGCTCTCTTCCATTAAATTCAGGGGAAATATAATTTATAAATCAATATCCATAGAGTCAGATACCTGAGCATATTGAATAACAAATGCTTTAAAATTTGGTAATCTTTTTTTTTTTGTTTTTTGTGTGCGTACAACTCCATACATTATTTTTGATGAGTTACATTAAAAGGAAGGCACTTTCCTTTGAAACGTATAACTATAGCATACAGGACGCTACATCTCAAGATCATCATTTGTACTCTGCTTTTCCCTCTTTGCCTTTTACAAATTCGCCTCCCATCGCCCCCTCCCAATGCACCAACAATCAATATCAATTCGATTACGTTGTGAAATGCAATATAGTGAACTGGAATGAGGAAGATGAGCCTGACAGTGACAGCAATGATATTTAAGCTAGTACACACTCTTGTGGGCATATTGACTAATCTGTTGTGAAGGAAAGAGGAAAAGGGAGAAATAGAGAGAGAGAAGAGCAAAGGCAAGAAGAATAAACAGCAAAAGCTAAGGGAGAGATCTCGAGGGAGAAAAATGTTGACGAAAATGCGATTTGTTGTAGTACAACACCAAAAACAGCCCCTGTATGCAATTGCATTTCCCAACAAAACCCTGGCACAAATCCTCGAGTTTAGCCATTCTCTCGTGAACGGAAATCAACTTCATCCAATAACACTAATTGCGACTAATAAAAGTGAAACAATCAAAAATATATAGAAAAAAAAATATTTAACTTGAGAGACATTTTAAGTGAACATTCAGGTTCAACACCTGCAGTGTGGCATCACACTTGCAAATGCGTAAATTAGCATCTCCTGGAAGCTATTAGCCTTTAGTATAACATCCTCAATATTCCCTTTTGTCAAAAGAGAACTGGAGAGATGATCTAAAAATTATGGGACTTGGTGTGCAGTATAGATCTATTGACTTTATGTATATACCCGGAGAATTTTTATTTCTGGGGTTTTTATTTGTGAGAAAAACCCGGGGTTATCTCAGGGCCAAAAGTCATGAGATATACACGGGATTGACCAAAATTCCTGAGACATTATACCAAGGGTCAACCAAAATGAAACTAACCAAGGGGAAAAAATTATCCGGATATATATTTCATATCGCACGGGGGTCGGTATACATTATATCTGAAAATACAAACCTCAGTAGGAATTTACACTCGTCAGAAACTCGTCAGGAGCAAAGTTCCTTCAGAGTGTAAATTCATACTGGGGTTTTTATTTTCAGATATCAATTTTCCCCGTGCGATATATATATTCATAAAATTCAGTATGAATATGAAAATTTCATCCTCACTCTACTACGGCACAGTACCAATTGTAGAAAGAAGTACAATTCATTTATAATTATAATTTAAAGAATTATTTAAAGAGTTATTAGGTATTAAGCAGAGTCCATTGCACATATCAACTTATATGCTATGCTTATTCAGTTCATGGCAGAGCTAAAAAAACTAAGAAGCAATGATGGTTTATTACTCACCAACAGTCGTGGAAGCTCTGATCTCTGCTGCTGAAATATAAAAAAAATATAAATAATTAGAATAAATAGCTGAGATTCCATAAATGTTACAGATTCAATATATATGGACAGAATATATTGGCTGGTACATATAGAAAGGCAATTTCAATTTGTGCAACTTGAAACAAGTGAATTATACACAGAATTATAATGAAGTACATAAAAAGTCCCAATTATAGAGAAAGTAGATTGAAATCACAGAGTTTCCATATCTATATATAGGATGAAGAGGATAAAGGATAGTGTCGACATTGCTTTCCCCTATGTTATATGATCAACATATAAAACTATATATTTACTTTTTAAAAACGTAAAAATATTTTTCCCTTCGTTGTGGAAAATTTAGTTATTTCTGTGTTTCAATGCTTTCTATATATGACGAAAATACCAAAAAAATACAAATATTTTCTTTGCAAATGTAACATTTCCATTATATTTCTTTTCTTTGTTTTTATTTCGCAAATGGTTGCTTTCTTGAATTTTAATGCAGTTTTCGAAAAAGGATATACAGTATAGAAATTGAAGAAAAATAGGAAATTTAAATAATAAAATAATATCGTAATTTTTAATATCATACAGTCAAGAAGAAGCTTATATAAAAGAGTCAAAAACACTCGACCCATTTTCTCTCTATCGATCAAGCTTATTGTTGTCATTTTGCAAATATCAACATAAAATGTTAACAAATTCCAAAGGCGATGCTAACAACATCGATCTTTTTATTTCATAACATCCTCCCAGAACTTCATTCAACTTTAATTACCATTTTTATTTAAACAAACAGGAATTATTTGTAATGGGAAAAAAAATGCTACGTGCTATTGATATCATAAGCTACTTGAAAATTGTTCCCATGCAGAGAGGTTTTACAACACTCCAAAGACCGGCCCTTATTGGTCTTGTACATCATAAAAGTACTAACGGAGCCATGACCTTCCTGTCTTTCGTTTTCTAGTTTCCACTGCTCCCACATAATTCAATAGATTTTCAAAATTTCACAAATTATGGATCATAACGAAAGACAACATTTCTTTCAATTTTTCTGGCACAATTCTTTGGGTGTCTCGTCAGGTCAACTAGCTTTTGTGCAGACGCTGCAAAACAAATCCCGAAATTGTGAGCAAATATATTTCAAATTGTAACATTTTATAGAAGACCATGAAGAAATTCCTCAAAGTTTACAATCACATTTCACGATGTCCTTATTGCATGCAAGAAAGTGAGGTAAAAATTTCGGTCATAATGTCTCTGGTTGTCTCATCAGGTCCACTCGCTCTTGTACATTACAGACAATGTAAAAAATCACGAAATTTATAGAGCAAATATTACAATCTGTAACATTTTATAGAAGACCAAGAAAAATGTCCTCAAAGTTTAGCATCACATTTCACAATGTCTTCATTGCATGCAAGAAAAAGGTAAAAATTTCTGGCATAATGTCACTGGTTGTCTCGGTTCATTAGCTCTTGTACAGACATTGCAAAAAAAATCCCGAAATTTTGAGCAAATATATTTCGAATTGTAACATTTTATAGAAGACCATGAATAAATTCCTCAAAGTTTAGCATCACATTTCACAATGTCTTCATTGCATGCAAGAAAAAGGTAAAAATTTCTGGCATAATGTCACTGGTTGTCTCAGTTCATTAGCTCTTGTACAGACATTGCAAAAAAAAATCCCGAAATTTTGAGCTTTTCCAATGCAAATATTTCGAATTGTAACATTTTATAGAAGTCCATAAAGAATTTCTTCAAAGTTCCGCATTGCATTTGACGATGTCCTCATTGGAGTTAGACGCTTTCCAATTTGTGCACGCTGAATGAAGCATTGAAGTGCTAGACGTTGACTTCTGAATAAAAGGCTCGTTCACTGCTGTCCACTCTTGAACTGTAGAGATTTTGTCGGACCATCGAGACAATCGAGGGGCAGCCTGCAGCGCCAATTTTCCACTTTCTCCTCCTCCAAACAGGTCCTCGAACGTGATGGAAAAGTGATCTCTCATTCATTGCTTTCTGAATGCACTCCTCGTTTCTCCCTTCTCTAATTAGAGCCAGTACCACTCCATTTGAACCGAGGCCCCACTCTAGGATATTGGCGAAATCAAATATGCAAATAAGGCCTAATCCACCACCTTAAAACCGTTGGCGCACTTAACACGATCAACCACGTGGCTGAGTGCATGGCGGCATTTGGACGCCATTGCTCGATTGCCAAACGAAAGTTTGTCAAGAGCACTTTGCCACATTTCTCGCTCTTTTTTTTTTTCTTTTTCTTTTTCCAGAAGGTGAAGTGGATGACAGCTAGCAATTTCTACGCTTTGAGCCTCGCGTTTCCTCCTTATGCACACTCTCGAGTGCCTACGTGTTGATGAAACATTCCTACTTCTCTCTCAGTTAATATAATTTCTAGCCAAAGGCAAAGGACGACGACCATAGTTGATGATGATGATGATGAGACACAAACGTGCTGGTCCAGCAAATTAAAACGCGCAACAAGGACATTTTTACTGCTGCCAGATAGTTTTTTTGACCCTATAGTGCCTTTTGCACAAGTGGCCTACTCGAGCAAAGTGTTCGTGTGCTAAAATTGGCTTTTTGTAGGGTTCGAGGTACAAATGTCAGACTGAAATTATCCAGGATTGAATTATAAGAGGTTGATAGCATATGCCTGCGTTTTGTACTCGATCAACTAAGTCATCATATTTTGTTCCATGCTGATGAGAAATAAATTACACGTCAAGTGCTTATTGGTAGAAATGCAGGTCAAACTCATAAGGACGTAATGGAATCCAGAATTTTTTGTTAAAGAATTTGAGCGAAAAAATGCACTCTGTATAACATGCACCCATTTTGTTGATAATTAATTTATCTCAAAAGTTTTAAACAAGTTTTACAATACTTTTTAAACTTCGTGTTATAGATCACTTTTCGCGGTATAATTTCCATTACACCTGATAAAACCTAATCATTTCTAAATTACTACCTTATGCATCTACAGTTAATCAATCTTGCAATAAATTTTCCAAATTTCAGCTAATTTCCTTGTAGCGAACTTACATTTTATGAGAACCCATTGCTTTTGGGATTATGGAATATCCCAATGTTATCCCAATTGAAATTTATAAATATTGTTGAGTAAATTCTGCATGAAAACTTATTTTTAAATTTTTAAGGGATTCATGCCAATATAGAATAAAATATCTTTTATATTGGGTATGATATTTTGGTATCATTGCTTGTCTTACATAGTGTCATTATAATGCATGATCCATAATATCATTAGTCTCATTATTTTTCTCTATATGAGATAGCTGGAAATTTTTCACTCTGATTGGCATTTATTTAAATAATACAGTAAAACCTGCTAAAGTTGACCACCCAAAAAAATGTCAAAATTCGGTCACTTTTATACAGGTGGTTACTATACAGAGCATTTTTATGAAGGAAAACAAACATTCATGTATGCACTGAGACCAATTTATGAAAAGTGGTCACTATACAGAGGTGATCACATCACCAGGTTTTATACTGTATATGGATAGTTATTCATACTACTGAGTAAATGCTATCTCGTTAATGGAAGCATATGCTATCGGACTTATAAAGAGCAAAGCATAGGACGAAGATCTAAATGAATGTCCATGTGTTGATAATATCAACCACAAACCAACAGAAAAGTAACAAAATCGACAATCTAGAAAACCATAATAATTCCATATACCATTTTTATTTCGTGCTCTATATATATAGAAGCTTAAGTGTGGTAAAATTGAAAAAGCATGCAGCACTTTTGAAACCGATGGAAAAGTCTATGAATGAATTTGCACAAAAGCATCTGTTTCATTATTAAAAACCAGTTGTTTAGAATAAATTAAAGGGAGCGACCATCGAGCTCATATTTTATGCATTGGTTTTATGAACAAAAGGGGAGATAAAACACCGAATGGCAAAGAGAAATTTTTATGGCAGCGTTTCATTGGCAATTTGTCATTTGCGATGACTCTCATGTTTCTATTTAAGCATTCCAACTGCCCACAAGTGAATTGCCATTTTTGAAAAGTCGACCCCCTCCTTTTTCAAAGTTTAACCCTAAACACGGATCATGAAAAGCATCGCGGTTGTGGTCAATGGCACTGGAGTGAATAACACTGCATTCATGTCCGCGAAGGTTGAAATAATACGTTGGAACCAAAGAGGTTGTAGAACGTGCCAAGGATATAACATGTATAGAAATGAACTAACGAGGAAATTAGCTGACTAAACAACTAGGGCCCACACACAGCGCCACCGAGAAAACAGATTTCCCTAAACAAAACTAGGCTTTAGCTTATATAAACATGGACCAAAATTCCTCGTTGAAAAAAAAAATACTAAACATACTAGCTTGTTAGGAATTTAACGTGGCCTCCTTTCGACAATTTATCAAATAATTTAACTCGTGCAACAATGTCAAAACATTGTCTGACAATTTAGGAAATTTGCCAAACGAAGCTGCAGTATACACGTATATAACCTAACATTGCAAAGTGAAAGCCTGCAAGTCGCCAATAAACATTTTGTTTACAAGATACAAAAGTTTACTTGAATACAATTAGTCTTTAGCGTAATTGGATGAATAAAATCCAGAAATGAAATTTTCGACTATACATGTATACCCTGACTTTTTCAGTTTTTAAAACAATTTTTCCTGACCATTATGACTACTGAGAATTCAAAAAAATATATGACAATATGCCGAACAATATTTGGTTCGTTATACGCAACCAAATTGTATTAGGACACAATTTACATGTGTAATGTTTAGCACATGTTAGATTATCTCAATGATTAAAATATTAATCCATGAGGAAATGATTAATATGATAACAAATCATAACTACAAGTTGAACTTAAAATTGGATTTTATAACACGGTTAGTGAATATTCTTGGGTAAGAGTGGACAAATATGACTAATTTAATTAAAATGAGTTAAAAGGGAATTTCCCATTGCATTTTCATGGCTGAGCATGCTATATCTTGACTAGTCCTGAAATGCTAATTTTCTGCTAACAATGGGAATTATCAAATTTCAATCAAATTTCCCTGACAATTCCATGTTTTCCAGGTCCAGGGGACCACTGAACCTGACAGCTTCATTTCCATGACTTTTACAAAATAAATCCATTTTTCCTGACTATTACAACCCCTTCAAATATTCCTAACAATTCCAGGTTTACAAGATTTGGAAGTGATCCAGTTAGAATAATAATATGAAGTAAGACACTAAGGGTAAAAACAGCGCATATAGTATGGAGCATGGCATGGCCTTGAAATGCAGCGTTTCGATTGGTTTCCCAGTGGCGGGAATTTCCGATTGCCCAATCGAAACACTGCATTTCGAGGTCATATGCCATGCTCCATGCTCTACACTGTTTTTACCCTAAGGGCATTTTTCATTGCTTTTTAAGTCATAGTTACCATGTTCAAAAGCAAGTTGTTAAAAACAACTTTCAACTTAATTCCTTACATAAAAATAAATCTCTTCATTATGCATGCTCCATATTTAACATATATGCATTTACAGAGAGAAAAATGAATAGTCCCATCACTAGACGGCGCCACTTTCAAGTCTTTGAAAACTCATTTTCATTCGATGGCGCAGAGTTTGCGACTTCAATCTTCGTGAATTAACCCAAATTCTTCCAGTCCGTGACTTTCAATGCGAGCTTAACAACACAAAAACGCTTTCGATACAAAAAGACTATCATTAGTCTTGAATCAAGTCAAGCTTAAAAAAAGTCCAGTGACCATGGAGAGAGGCTTATAAGCGACTACTGATTCAAGTGCATGCGTGCAATTCGCATTTTTTGTATGCTTCTTTTATCCACACATCCCGCAATTTCTTCCTATACGTAATCTCTGACGACATTTTAAGCCATCTATTCTTTGAGACAGTCAATGAAGCATGCGCATAAAGTGTTGAGTGATGATGGTGAAAGAAATGGATATATCTCGGCGTATCAATGTTAATTTCTTCGCTGAAGCAACAAAAAAAAAAGTATATATATAGGATGAGAAATTGGAAAAATCATTTCTTATATTATAATGAAAATCGACCTTGAAATCAAAAGTTATGTTCGTAATGATAGCTTTGCAATACAGAAACTATTATTCGTTTCCACACCAGGAAGTGTTTAAATATTAATAGCACCCATTATTGAAAACATTTAAAAAAAAGTTGTTTTAGGTAAAGTGAAATTCGCTTATAACGATCTTTAAGTGACCTAAGAAGTCATATCGTTATAGCCGGATTTATGAAAGATAAAATGTGCATAATGTACACAGAAGCACAGTTTAAAATAGATTTTTATGTATTTACAGGAAATTTAAAAAACATTTTTAAAAACAGTGAAACACTATCTAAAATTGAAAAAGTATAAATTTTGTTTACCAATTTTGAGGTAAAGATAAATTTGAAAGTTTATATTTCAGCAGAAATAATTACGAATATTAAATTTGACTTAAATTTAATAGAAAACATTAAAAAAATTGCTTTTTAAAAGTTAATGTTTCGTTAGTAAAAAAAAAAAAGATCAGATTTCATATAAAAATACAACTGTTGTGGTCTGGAAACCAGCAAGTACTGGCTGACACAGAAAAGAAGGGCCAATGTATTGGCCTGGGTACAGGCAGTGATGTAGTAAGGGATCCAAGGAGGCAGACGGAGATCTGCCAAGTTA
>JAQGCC010001646.1:0-22244 GCA_034698905.1 Xestoiulus laeticollis | reverse complement strand
TATAACACTGTACATGCAAAACTATTATAAAATACACAATAAATGTGCAACGCATGCTTTTTCTAAAATTCTTTCCGATTTCGAGGACCTGCATTAACTAAGGATCTGAATCATAGAAAAAGCCATATTATAAAAACAGCATTCATCTGTTGCTTTTAAGGCACAGAAAAGAAAAACAACTTAAGTTGGCTATAGGTTTTATTTAACGTCGACGAAGGAGAAAAATCCATTGTTCACCGAGTGACTGATGTCATTATATAGTCTTTTGTATCATAAACAGACCCCAAATGCTGATTGAACGCTATACAATTAAAGGGAGCCTTAAAAAAGCGTATCAATATTCGCATCAATTATGTGTGTGGGACAAAAAAGAAATGCAAATTGATATCGTCCCCGTAGAAACGATAATGAATATGGTTGTCAACATTCATAGCTCTACCCATAAATCAAGTTTTAAGAAACCAAGTTCAATTCTGTCATCGATAAACAACAACGGTGGTTTGTTTTCCTGCTATAGATGCAAGTATACCTGACCGCAAAAATATGCCAGTGCCTTGTTAGACGTGTGATTAATTATGGGTCTTCTGGAGATGTGGACAGAATTTGGCCAAGCGTGGAGATATTTATGGGCATCTTGGAATTAAGACACATCTCGGAAGCAATTTCAAAAGAAACGCTACGGGAAATTAAACGATCCGGATTAATATTAAATGGAAAACGAAAACAAATGAAAAATCGATGGCTAAAATCCAGTGATTAATTAGGCTGACAACAAAGCGTACATTTATTCCCATTGTATTGCACACCAATTAGCCCCAAGAGTGTCGGAATTCAACTGGAAAATGCTTTTGTTTTCCGGGGATGTTTACACAATTTGCAATTTTAAATAAAATGCTTTTCAATTGTTTGTAGATATTAAAGTTGGTGCGAGCCAATATAAACTCGATCTGGATGAAATTCGAGGCATAGCCGTACATTTTGCATTTTTGCACTATAGCTCCTTGTTCTATATGGTACACATTTATCACGTTGTAGAGAGGAGAAATTCCCGTTTTATTGGCACAGAAGGACCAAAAGTAGGTTGAGAAGCAATTGCAACTGAAGAGACTGTCAAATGAAACGTACCTTCAATTGATTACGTTCTACTTTAAAACTACGAAACGGTTGAAGATGGGGTACTTAAGGTTCAGCTCTTGGAAACAAGTATACCGCCATAAACAAAGGTATGCAACGTAGGGATAAAGTATGCGCTATCATTCTAATAAAAAATTAATTTTATTTAGTTATATTATTATTTTTATACAGGGTGAGGCACTAAACGTGACCTTAATTTGGCAATCACATGAAAACAAAGCATTTGATAGATTCAAACAACATTTATACTACATTTAACATTATTACATACGCCAGCTAGTATTTATTTTAACTTAAATTAATGACGTCCAGGTCATTTCCTGATGGTCTTGTTTCTCAATGACAAACCCCATACCCAGATATGCCATATCTGGGTATATGTGGCCAATTTTGGATGCAGCTATCTGAAAACTTTCATATACATGTATGGCCTTATCTATTCTTACCACCCGGATCGATAGGTTAAAAAAAAATATTTAAGACACTTTTTATAAGTTTTATCATATAGTCTTAGACCTTTTCAGACGAACTGACCAGTCTTACTCTTAGAACAAGACATTTGACAAAAGTGTCATACTCGGCTAAAGTATCTTAAGATATTCGACTCTACTAAATTTAGACGAGTATATTGCCAGATTTGGCAATCTATTGAAACAGGTGTGACCATACATGGAGGCATGTATGCATGGCCAAATCCATATAAATCATATATAGACAATTTTTGATATCGCGATATGTGAAGACAAGTCTGGTCATACTTAATTAATATATGGACAATTATATAGAGGCACGTATGGCCATATCCAATATATGGGTATTTACGGATAGAGTCATACATGAATCCATGTATGCCATAAATAAGACATATGGTCACCCGGAATTTTTCCACCCGGAAAACTTCGTGAGATGTTATATGCTCGTGTGCAATATTGGTTTTTGTTTGAACTTGTAAATCTAACTTAATAGCATAAGAGCAAAATAGCAACTTGGTAGAATCTAACATCAGGACATCAAATAATGATAAGTTAGGATACATTAGCTCAACGCATGAAAATGGTTTGCTGGGGCGTGTCTTTACATAGAGTGCGTGCAAAACTTAGACAAATTTCGACAAACCGAACTCATTAATAGCGTAGTAACAGTTAGAAATAACGTGCAGGGCATAGCCAATTATCGTACCTATACGCACATGCAATGGGAATAGTCTTAAACAATGCATATGTATTAAACAGCTCCGCGAAGGCTAATTGTCTTAAGGTATTTATCGAGTTTATTTTTCAAATAGAGTAAACACGCCCTGCATAGATGCACTACGTGCATGTATAGGACATGCACGCGACATGTAATTTTCAGCTGTTGAAGTCCACACTGCCAACGACAGCATATATAGCCCAAAGCTAATAAGCGCCATAAAAGGCTATCACGCCAAATATAATCGAATTGATTCTTGAATGCATTTTCATTAGGCAAACAATTAAGAGCGCTTTCTACCATTTCCAGGTCTTGTAATGTGTTTACTTTGACTTCTAATGCCGGCCATTGTTCAAATTTAAAAGGAATCTGATGTAGGTGAAATTAAGGGTAAGTGGCTGGAAAACGTTTGCCCATTTGGACAACGCGAATGTCTATACAAACATGGCGCTTTGCACTATACCCTTTTCCCTGAATATCTATAAACTTGCATTAGCGCTATTAGAGCTTTTGATTAACTTAATCAATAACATGCACCATGCAGAAAGCCACATTAGACTTAAATCTGGAAGCACTAATGACAAAGTTTTAAAAATATTGTGTAAACACATCCTTTATAGTTTGCAATGTAAATTAAAGCGCTTTATATTGCAAACATCTATAGTCATGTATACAGGCTTGTGTGTAACGAAAGTCAACATACAAATTTACAGGGTTTGTAGATAGGGGTATGTGGAGTATACAATTTAAATGCCCGTAGAACATGTGGCTAGCAAATGTCTTATTCACATAAAAAATATATATTTTTTAGTTATACCCCCATGCCTTTGCATTGCACCAAGGTAAAGCATGGAAGCCAAATGAAGAAAGCATGCATGAGGCAGCCATGTAAATAAGTTTTCCCATAATTACATAATCACCAATTTGAAATACAAAGACGATTTCTACAGGGTTTGTAACTGGTAATATGTGGAGTAAAAATGCATAAAGTACCACTTTCGGTACACCTTGTGTATATATATAATAAGAAAAATGATTCCTCAAGTTTCAAATTGTTTACTCGTTCGGAAAGTTATCCTTTTGCAAAGCGTGTAAAATATTTGCGAATTCCACGAGTTATTTCAATTTCAAGCTAGTCATAAAAATACGTTTGAATAAATTGCATTATGTGGAACGTATATATTCCAGCAATACTGTCCATGCATATATGCATGAAATTGATGGGTTCAAGTATTATACTTTAAAAGGTATTTTTTTCGGAAGTTGGATATCCTACAATCTTCGTTTAAATCACGTAGCATTGCATCCATTTTTTTTGTGCAAAATATTTTAGGTGAATGTTTTTTTTTTACCAAGAAATGATCAATGTGGGTGAATCCAAGCTGCCTGCTCATGCTCACAACTCACGTTTTTAACAAAGAAATGTTACAAGATCGAATTTTTGCTATTAGTTCCAAATATAAGAAGCCGTCATAGTCATAGGTCTATATATACTTTTATATCCATGCGGTCTTCCTTGCATTTCGTTTTTTCTGCTTTTCCAACTTGGCTTCCTTTCCCAGTTTTTAATCTTGCTCCTTTCAGATAATATACTATATACAACCTAGTTTTGATATATTATTTCTTATCGATCAAATTCACGTGTTGGCAAACGGCCCCAGAGAACTCAAGTCCTGTAGTCTACCTGGCATCTTATCGAGTATTTCTCCCTCAAAAAAATAATAAAAAAGTTAGTGTCGGAAGAAAATTACTTCATAAAAAACAAGGTACCAATAGCAGCTTACTTTATTCGCTATTTGATAGCCCTGACAACAGCCTAGTAAGCTAAGATCACTTTTCACCAACTTGGTGAAATGTTCTGAACCATTTCGAGCATTTATGCTGACAAATATCAATCTACCTTGCAAGGTGCAACAAATAACACTAAAAAAACCTTTATATTCTCGTTCAACAACAAGCTATTTTAAATGTTTTGTATTGATTTTTCCATCATGTTACTTTAATGAAATTTATACCTGCTTAAACATTTCCGATAATTCAATAAGTTCAAACTTGCTTATATATAGACAGGTGAGAATTTGTAAGACGTTGAGTGGCAAGATCCCACACGTACGTAGTGCCAAAAAAAAGATAAAAAAAACGATTTTATTAACATACGAGAGAAAAAAAACAAGACAAGAAACAACAAAGCTTGGAATTAATTATTTACGAAACGCGATTTTTTTTTGTACATTTTGTCTAAACTTGCGTGTTTTGGAAGCAAGCAGGATTTCATTTCTAGACGTACATCCTAATTTTCAATGCAGGATATTGATCAAAAGCCTCTGTTTTACTCCAGACATGATTTAGTTGGGAAGAATGTATCCTACAAGCTGAAGAAAATGTTTGACAATTATCGATCATAGATTTTTAGAAAAAAAAAATTCGTTTTGTGCCATATGTCACAATGAAAACCCTCTTATAAGACTCCTGTCTGAATTCGATAAATTGATCCGTGCATTATACAGGGTCAGAAGTGTCAATTAAATATCCTACTTTTCGAAGCTGGATTTCAAATGTAATGAACTAAAGTTGGGAATGAATGGTATTAAGAATGATCCCCCGATAGAAGTTTTATAATTCGCTTTGCCCGTACTGAGCTACTATTTAAACCTTACTGATCAATATTAATTATAATTTCATTGGAGCAACTCTATATGGAAAACTTTAGTCAGCATTACACTCAAAGCATGCACAGTAATTTCATTGTATTCCATTGTATACGAATGCATATCCGTGTATTATTGAATTTACTAGTATAGACTATACAGAAATATTGCATACGTTAGTCTATTTTTATTAAATTATGAAGCAAAAAGTAGAAATCTGTCATCATGTCTTGAATGATTTATAAAAATTAGCCTGCAAATAGAGCCCATTATATTATCCTTGGCTTTCTTTGTCTTTAAATTGATTTCATTTTTAATGTACACGATATATCGTGTTGCCTAAACACACAGGAAGAATTGCAGTAAACTATAGATTTCCAAACACAATAGCGATTTTGACGATAACGTCAACGATGATCATGTCGTCATGTTGTTTTAATCGGACAATAGCCTAGCTGTATTTCTCGGATAATGACAGTTCCAGCATTAATTATTTTGGATGTTGCCATTGTCTAAAATCATGCATTAAAGTTTAATTTATCCTGGCTGCATGCAGTCTCGAAAATTTCGTAAAACATCAAAGTTTACAAAGAAATTTCCAAGAATATAATAAAAGATTTTCATGGACCTGCACTTATACCAGTGTCCAGGATAGGACGAGGTTGTATATATATGCCAATGAAAGAAGCAGGACAAATTTTGTTTATATTCATATCACACATGTCGCATACTTTGCACCGCAACCGTATTTTTGATGAAACCCATTTTGTCTATAAAATTTATCATGCATGCATATACATGTACATACATATTAAGGCCAATTTCATAAATATTCCACCAGAACTACTCCAGCAGGCTTCTTTCTATATCCCACGCACATTTGCATCAAATTCCATCTCTAAAAACAAATTCATAAATATCACGTGCCTATGGATAGTAAAATTTGTACATGTAGTTAAGTAAAATATATGAGACAAGCTTTTTCAAGGATAGGCATGCATATACAGTCTGCTTAGCGACCAAAGAGAATGTGTATTAGCTACAGCCTATTATACATCAACTTGATATTCATAGTGCGTGCGCGATATTATTTTCAAAATAGCCCGAAGAGTATGCTTTTTCTTGAAAATATAATGTAAATGTGCATCATATACATGTACATCCATAAAACATTTTTTCTTAAATTTCCACATCAATGAAAAAGCATGCTGCAGTATCTCCATGCAGGTGGATCTAATGTATATTATCGATATTTACTTGGCAACAAAAACGAGTGATTATGACAAAAATAGAGAACATGAATAATAGCTTTGAATTAGCCTTTATTAACCTTAGCATTAAGCTTGTTATTGGATTCAGTTCGTATGATTTCCTATACAATATAGGCTTAAAAGTAAGACGTCCGAGCAATTTCCTCCTACCTGTATACAGAATATTGTATATGTGGACATAGGCCTACAGTATATTAGGTACTGTAATATTGTGGATTAAATCTTAGGCTAAATTTTTCTGTTGGCTCGGTAACATTCTTTACCCCGGGCCCGACTCTCGGCGCCCCTGTGAATGTGATAATCTTTTCATGCTATACGTACAAATCACCAAATCTAGTATATACTAAGCATGACCACTTGCTCAATTTCAGACAAATTATTCATGCATTGCTCGTGTTCAGAGTGAATATCATTAAAACAAGTATAGGAACCTACACTTTCCCCTAAATAAAACGTCTTGTTATAAAAAAATATAATTATAAAAAACGGTGTTATATACACACTAAAAACGTTGGGTTAAAATTCTAAACCAATATTGAGTGCTATATGGTCATGCCAACATTGGATTAACATTGGGTTGAATTTAATTGTACCAATCAATTGTTACCCAACGTTGGGTTACAGTTATTAACACAGGTTTTAGTTTAAATATGCCCAGAAATTGGTAAATGTGAGTTTTGTGTTATTTATAATAAACTTACCAAATTATGAGTTGATTTTAAATAACACAAACCTCACATTTACCCAATTCTGGGCATATTTTAGCCAAAACCTGTGACCCAACGTTGTGTAGCTTTAACCCAACATTTGGTTTGTTACACTTAAATTCAACCTAATGTTAACCCAATGTTGGCATGCTCATATAGCACTCAATATTGGGTTGAATTTAAACCCAACGTTTTTAGTGTGTTTAGTGTATCTTTCATACTGTATTGCAATTCTAATTTAAGCCCATCAGGATGATTTGCTGAAATAACTTGCACTATACAATGCAAAATTCCCACGAGTGCCAAGCTGTTCACTTTAGCTTAAAGCACAGATTGTTAAACTTTTGCAAACCTCTTGATTCAACAGATAAAAGAGTCAACTTTAGAGTAGCAATGTCTAAGGGGAAAAAATCCAGTGTTTTCCAAAACAGGACATTACATCATCCTCAAAGTTCCCTCTCGGCTGAAACTTTGCAAGCAGCTGACCGAAAATATAAAGTCGATGAAGATGATCCTTACCTTTGACGACGGACAAGAGCAGATGCGCCAGAAGGATTCCAAATTGCAATTTGCAGGAAAACATTGGTATTCTTGGAGCGTGTTTCATCGTCGTCAGCCGTTCGAGTTTAATGCAACGGGGTTGAGGGTGGTGTCTCGGGGTAGCACGACCAAAATCTACGACTGACAACAGTAACTGGGAGCAGACAGCCGCACGTGCATGTAAAAAGACGGCCCACAGAGTTGCTAAAATCAATCTCTCGTGAACGGGAGCTTATGTTCTGTTCCCAACCCTTTTATCTGGTGGGTTGCGTACCGCACTCGAAAACGTCGATGAAAATTTAATGACAAGTTGTTCTGAAGCACTCCTTGGACAGCAGCAGCGCCTTGGTGGTTGGGAGCACAGTGAACATGAACAAAAAAAAAAAAAAAAAACACTGCCAATTAGAGCGGCTGAAGCACTCTCCAGAAGTAGCTGGACACGGCCTTGCCTTAGACGGTGGTGGCACGTGCCGCTTTGCCGTATAAATCGCGAATGTTTTTTTTCCGGTGATTCTGCAAGACGGTTGTGATTACGATGCACACACACCGGTCGATATGGCGGCTTGGCTCGATTCGAATTGCTCTGCGCTCCGCTCTGATGCTGCCTTTTTAAGGCAACTGAGAGACTGGAAGAGTGCATTACAAGGTCCACGGTGGACGACTGCAGTGCCCTCTCTGCTAATCAGAACATCCATCCATTTCTGGTTCCTAGAAGCACACATGTCAATACATGGACAAGCATGCAACCATCACTTCTCTTTGGCTTCCCTCTGAAATAATACTTGTAATAAGAAACTAAGGTAATAATAGCAAAAGACTCAAACTAGAGAGGTCCTGGAACACAACAGCGTTGGAATTAAAGATCATTCTTTGGGATGGTCGCTGTACTGCACTCTCTGCTATTCAGAACATCCATCCATTTCTGGTTCCTAGAAGCACACATCCCAATACATGGACAAGCATGCAACCATCACTTCTCTTTGGCTTCCCTCTGAAATAATACTTGTAATAATACTTGTAATAAGAAACTACTTATAGGTAATAATAGCAAAAAGACACAAACGAGAGAGGTCCTGGAACACAACAGCGTTGGAATTAAAGATCATTCTTTGGGATGGTCGCTGTACTGCACTCTCTGCCATTCAGAACATCCATCCATTTCTGGTTCCTGTAAGACATCACAATATATTGCATGCATTTAATAAGCATTTTAATGTTCAACTATGTGTTATGGAAATCACTTCTCTTTATGTTAATAACAATATTAACAATAAACTAAGGTTTTTTGATTGTGGCCGGCCTCATATGCCAGCATTCCTTTAGTTTTTTTACCATGCATTGGGATAGAAGCATAGGTGGGGCTATTACACGGAAAATCATGTGAATAATCCACACATATCTCCATGCAAATATTTTGTATGACTATTTCATTATCATAATGCAAATATCCAATGATTGACGCATTTTTTGTATTGTGTTTGATCACTTTAAGGCTAAAAACATGTTGAAGCATGGATAAGAGGATGGATAGCATGACCCTGAAATGCAGCATTCCGATTGCGCAATCGGAAATTCCTGCCATTGGGAATAGAATCAAAACGCTGCATTTCAAGGTTATGCCATACATTCTCTTATCCATGCTTCAACATGTTTTTAGCCTTAAAATGATCGAATACAAAAAATGCGTCGGTCATTAGATATTTGCATTATGATAATGAAACAGTCATCTATAAAGAGGTACTAGTATTAAATACATATTGTATTGATCCAAACTATTGATCCAATAAAGTTCAATTATAAACCACTGTTATAGAAAACTCGTCCTTTGATGTTCATTATGTATCAATTGTTTGGATTTCTAATCAATTATACAATATATAACAAAATTAATATAATACAACATAAACAAAAATTGGATTTACTTTTCATAATACATTCATTATCATCCGCTTTAGTTATAAATTTAGTCTGTTTTTGAGCAATATAAATCTAACATTATTTGGACTATGGTTGTGCACCCATATTTTTATCCGCATAAAATACATTGATTTTCACGTGTCTGACATATTCAAAATAAGCTACTGTATATAGTTTTAATCCTTTGGTTCATAGGGTTCAACAGATGGGAGCCCATTTTCGTCTATAAATCTCGCAGCTAACAACACATGAACTTGAATGTTGATAAGGCAGGGGCCTCAGGAGGAAACTTTCTCCAGTCTCAGAAAGATTGCTTCAGTGATTAAATCAGATTATTACTCTTGCTTGACGTGTAAAATGCGATGTACTTCCACGATTCATATATGGATTGATTCGGAAGGGGATTTGAAAGTGCAATAAAACGTGACCATTATAACCGCTACAGCGCCCCGTTGCTGAATTCATTTATTATATCGAGGTAATCGTATAACAAGCCATCAATTGAAGCATTTTGATTGCCCCAAACGCCACGCATGCAGGATAAAATAACACCACTCTCATCGCAAGGTTCTACCAATGTCCGTTCCCAACCAAAAGTGTCGGCGCCTCTCATATCTCCTTACAGGGCTCCATTAGCAACTAGTCCATCATCCAATTTCATCTTATCGATTTCATTGTTGACAAAAACGTAAAAATGACATTGCGTCATTTCGTGTTTGGCCACCATCAGACAGCTCACTGCATTTTTTGTTTGTTTAAACCAATTAAAAACCAAGATTGATGATGGCACCAGCGTCATTCCAGGAAACCAATAATGTATCGTGGCTATGGGAGGAAACATTTCCTATGCTATTCAGATTTGAAGATCAAAGCGATGTATATATATACATGTATCAAAAATAACTTGAATTCCATAGGGAATTTAAGGAGAATAACGATGGATAAAAAGTCAATAGAGGGATTGAGCACGCCTCCTTTAATGCTCCCTTAATGCTAACCACATTGACATCACTGCATGTTATTCCAATGCGTTCTCGTTAAGGTAAATCAGTTGACGGGGCATTAAGGGAGGCTTGCACAATCCCTCTATTAATACAAAACTCTTTCTATAATTATAAACGTAAATATACAGTGAAACCTGTGAATAACACAAACCACTGGCACCAAACCGAAAGTTGTGCTATTCGGAGGGATAGTGCTATTTGCAGGCTCAACTACATTATATATAGTGATGGCCATACACTGTTCACTGGTACATTTACGCATAGAACTGCACATGTACATACATGTGTTAGAACTGCACATGTACATGCAAGTGTTAGAACTGCACATGTACAGGCACGCATTAGAACTACACATGTACATGTAGGCCTACGTATTTGAACCACGCATGTACATGTACGTACGTATTTGAACTGCGCATGTACATTTACGTACGTATTTGAACTGTGTATGTACATGCATGCCCGTGTTAGAACTGCACATGTACAAGTAGGCGTGCGTGCTAGAACTGCACATGTACATGTAGGCCTGCGTGTTAGAACTGCACATCATGTAGGCCGGCGTGTTAGAATTGCACATGTACATGTAGGCCTACGTGTTACAACTGCACATGTACATGTACTGTAGGCCTGCGTGTTAGAACTGCACATGTACATGTAGGCCTGCGTGTTAGAACTGCACATGTACATGTAGGCCTGCGTGTTAGAACTGCACATGTACATGTAGGCCTGCGTGTTAGAACTACCTAAAAAATTGAGCTGGAAAGCATTGTTGCCCTTTCTATATACAGAAATCAGTGATGCTCTATAGTTTTGGCAAAAGTCTGGTGATGTATATATACCTAACAGTTAATTTTACTTCAGCGGTCGACCATTATCGTTATTCGCAGGCAATATCGTGTTTTTGTCCCTATAACACATAGCGCATTTCGCGTTTCACAGGGTTTGCGATACTTCAAGGTCATTTTCCAGTGTAAATTCGATCTGTGCCGACTGTGAGTTATCGCTACGTCGAGAGTAATCGCTATTTAGAGGTTCGCAATTCACAGGTTTCACTGTATTTCAATGTGCAAAATACAATGCAGATAGTAAACTAAAGTCGTCATTTTTCCAACCTGTATACAGAACTGGCGTTAATTAATACATTGTATAAAATTTAAGGGCGTGGTGCTCTGGGTCACGCTAAATGATAATAAAAATGCCCTGATTGTTGCTGCAGAGGATTGTTAATTTTAAACAGAAGCTGTTGTTAAATATGATGATGTCAATAATTTTATGCTATTCCAAATGGGGCAATTGTCAGTAAATGTCCATGACGTACACATATCAGAGAGGAACCTTTTGTTAAATTCAATCAATTTATTTAAGTAATCTTTAATCGAGAGAAAACAATATGGTAAACATTAGGGGTCCTCACGTTACTAATCTTATGAACGATATACAGGCTTTTGCTTAGTTGACGGAGGCTTGAGTGGGCTGGTCGAGCTTGTGATATTCTGAATTTTGGCGCCAATGATTATGTTAGAATGGAGTTTCCTCAATTACCTTCACGTTCACATGTAATAATGTGGTGGTAGAAAAAACTTGAGAATAGAGTGATTTTGCAGGTTTCCTTTAATCTTGACGACATTGGCAGTACTGTTTTTGCCAATGCGCATGCGTGGGGACAAAGTTAATGGGTTTGTGGTTGACGGGAGACGACAATTTCATTAGTTCAACGTGATACCATAACGTCTTTGAGGAGCATAACTTTTACGTTAAGGTAATTAAGGTAATTAGAGGGATTTAGCGCGCCTTCCACAATGTCCCGTCAACTGATTTACCTTAACGAGAACGCATTGGAAAAACATACAGTGCTGTCAATGTGATTAACATTAAGGGAGGCGTGCTCAATCCCTCTATTAGAGGGATTGCCAGGTATGCCGGACGTTAATGACTTACCTTAACGAGAACGATAAACACACTATTACGCATGCGGATCAATAAGTTATGCACCTTAAAAGTCATTATGATCCTCAAAGACGTTGTGGTATCACGTTAAATTAATAAAATTGTCGTGTCCCCACAACCACAAACCAATTATCGCCGTCCTCACGCATGCGCATTGACAAATAATGTCGACCGTCAAGATTAAAGGAAACCTGTACAACGTACCCCCTCTATTGAAATTGTCGTCTCCCCTCAACATCACAAACCCATTAACGTTGTTCCCACGCATGCGCATTTGTAAAAAAGCAGTGCTGCCAATATCGTCAAAGGCACACCTGCTCACCCTTTATTGGCTCCTCGCAAGCCTCCGTATCTGTTAACTTAGCCGAATGTCGATAAATTACACAGTATATGATGAAGACCCCTATACTGTACATGTAACATGTCCATTTGCTTAAGTTTGTCAACCAAATAGTTCCATAATTTTGACCTTTGTAATTATGACTTGAGTCGGTCTTAATTTGGATTAAGTCTAATACCTCGGCATCACATAGAGGCCCCAAGTGCTCGCAGATTCGTTCCTAGGCGAGTAAATCCGAAACACAGTAGGGCCACTTTTCCCGACTTCCGGCAGAATTCGTAAATTGACAACAGCACTTCCGCTCTGCCATGATTTATGTGAGGGTATTTCCACTTTTCGCTTAGTTGGGTGTATGGATGACCGTAAGTGACGGTTCAGTAATTTAAATGGATGGCAAGTTTTAGGCTTTGGCAGCAAGCATGAGGCCTAATAGCGGGGTATTCTCAGTCAGGAAACTGTCTTTACAGCCCCAAGACCATTTATCGATTGACGGCGATGACCACAAAAGTAAGGCCATTCTGAGGGTCAGATCTTCTCTGCTTAAGTCTTGGACGAGATAGGCATCTTCCCCATCACATTTTTCCAAGAGTACATATATGTGGAGGAAAAGTGCTAGCCAATTAATGCCTCGTTGATAACCTTAATTAGTGTTAAGCAGAAGACCTACGAGGCGAGGCCCCGTTATGTTTCTGCGGCATCATTTGTCATTGTCATGGGGGCAACTTAATCATCTCTAAATGAAATATTTGCGTTTTTAGTTAAACTGGATTATGCATTCGAGGTGTCTCCCTAATTCGTGGGCTCCATTAGTAATCTTCGACGTTTAAACTGATGCTGACTGAGATTAACGACGAAACTAACTAGGTTCAAGAGCTGCGGGATATTGTGACCAGAAATAGTATTTTAGACCAACCATGCAATTTCTAGCATTTATCAATAAATTCCGATCAGGGTACCCAACAATTTCGAGCATATTTCAAGGATTTCAATGATTATGGTAAATTAAAAATTGGTATAAATATTGCGTCTGCCTATAATTGGCCAAAATTGAATGCTTACTGGGAAACTTGCAGACTTTGATGAGCTAGGTGCTAAGAAAGCAAGAAAGATTTCCAGAATTTCCTGATTTTCCAGATGACTAAACACCCTGAGATCTACTAGCTTTATTTTATAACGTCGCGGATGTATGTTAACCAAAAACAAATTGAAGATGCATAAACGCTTTGTAGTTTTTCTTAATAGTTAAGTCAAAAGTGAATTGTGCTATTATTGAACAAGGTATGTCTGGAGATTATATCTCAAGCAGACACTATTCAAATTGGTACGGATTTTCCTAATTAATACGCATCAAGGCACCTTTTTATACCAGAGATAAAACGTTGTCTACACCAAGCAGCGCCTTGCAGCACTGACGAAAGTTGAAAAAAAAAATGCAAATTGTCTTTGATTTCAGTGTTTTCAAAGGCAACAGTCAACTTGAATTAGAAAGCACTATAAAAATATTATTACTAAAATTATTTAAACTTCAAATAAATTACAAAGTGCATTTTTAAAATACCGCTTATTTGAATTAAAAACGAGTTACTAATCAATTTGCAGGAAACTTCAAATTAAATCACAATGCTAACGAAATGTTCAAGTCTTTTGGGGCTAAAATGTTTCCTTACACAAAAGACGTTTTTCTTGACTAAAGTGCCATAATGGAAACTTCAACGTATCCAATTTACGTCCATCCTTATTTAAATTTATTTGAGTAGAAAACGCGTTTTCCCAAACCAACAACTTTTACGTTGTCCGCAACTGTCAGCATGTTTTTTTCATCGACTGGGATCCCATAGTGAATTTGCAAGAAAGTGGTAATGACTTTTTTTTCAGAATGGGAGATGCGTGTATTTAAACATAGGGTGGAAATCTGCCCTTATGTCAAATAATACATCGAAGCGGTGGGAACGAGATGCTTTTTTTACGGAACAATGGATTGGTTAAGGAAAGAGGTTTCCATTATAAATTTGCATTTACAACTTGTACTCAATGAGCATGTTGTTGTCTATTTTACTTGGATATCACAGGCTCTGTATTATGTAATAATGCACAATTCTGAAAATAACAACCTCGCCTTCCCCAATTGGTAGAATTTCTTTGGAATTTAATATCTGCCATTATTTTTCAAGCCATCCGACAATTTCATTCATATCTATCATAATTTCCTTTTATGCTGACTACTTTTTATAAAAATGAGAAAATAAAATAATAATATATTATTATAACCTTTAACTTACAAATGTTATGCAATACGCAATACAGGCGTGCTATCAGTGATTGCCTAATCATAGGGGCAGCTCGTTTGAAATTGGGTTTATGTACATTAAAAAAAAGTCTTGTCTTAAAAATCAATCCTTTGTATACTTTGAAATCACGACGAAATCTAAATATCTGGTTGTAGACATTGACGAGTAGATTTAAATACAATACCGACATGTTAGTTGTAACATTAACACGCGCTGGAGTCTGAGAACCACCCTAGGGAAATTAGACCAAAGCAGATGTTTTAAATGAAACCATTCGAAAGGCCAGAAACTGAATGATGTCCTTTGATAAAGACGCAACAAGGTAATCTTCATTCCTTGAGCCATTATGATCATCATGGGGTTAAAATGGCCGTTTGGTTTAAAAAAATAAAAATAAGATTAGGCATACCATGTTCGAAAATCTAATTCATTGAAACTAATTGTGTATTGGTACGTGGCTATGTGCTGTTATATTATTAAAATTCGTTTATAAATCAATATAGAAAAGATTGAGGAAGACTGAATATTTCTGCTCCTCTACATATGGTACAGGATCTCGTATAGATTTCCGACATGCTTCAATAACCCTATATTGTGATTAATGCGCAGGGTTTAAAAAAATTCGGATATTTTGAAATACATGTATTTTCTTGAAATTTTCATAAGTCGCCAAAATTTCCAGGAAAGTGAGTTTCCAGGAAATTGAAAATCTATAAGGATAATAATGCACAATTTACCACTTGTAAGAAGTTAGGCACCTATACATGTAAATGGCAGCCTTTATTTAGCATGCAGGAGTTGTTGTGACATTTTCAAAATTTAAAGATAGTTATTCACACTGTTATAAACTGCAGTTAAAAATAAATGCTGTGTTAAGACTTGAGTTACAACTAACTAAATAAATAGTTTTTTTTCCTTTCAGTTTACTAAATGGGTTGATATTACTAATAATGCAAAACTAAGTGTTAATTCATTTCTATAATTTTTTTTTAAATTTAATAGCCTTTTTTCACTTCTTATGGTTTTAAAATTGTAACTTTCATTCTTTTACAAATAAATCATGCTATTTATTAAGGAACCCTGTTAATAAAGTTTTAGAGCCAATTTTCAAATTGGTCGCTTCTATAAGAAAGTTGAATGCCCCTTGTTCTAGGTTGTAACTTTTAAAGTCTGTTAATTAACCAAGATGGTAATGTTGTACCAGAAATGACTTCTCTTATACTACTTAACTGGACGTGTCTGAAAATTTTTTAAAAGCACTGTCCTTTAAAAAGGTCGGTAGACATATTTGGGTTAATCGTGCTTAAGACTCAAAAATGAGCAAGGCCCATGAACTCTGGGTGGCTTAACGCTTAACTTAAACCACGTACCTTTCCTATGGTGAAATTTCTTGACGAGCCCAGCATATTTTCTAATTAAAATTCTAGGAGGGAAAAATTTTTCAAATTCTGTTTTCAGAATCATGTTTTTTTATGAAAATGTCTGGTTATTTTTAAAATTAATAAACTAGATTTTTTTTTAATTTCGCGGGTATTTTGAATGGTCTTGCTGTCACCTGGTGTCCGTTACCTGCAATTTATCGCCACGTTTCTAAAATTTATCAATTACTTGCTTAATATTAAAGAGACGTTAATATAAATGTATCTGTGCCCTAGCTAGATAAAGTTGTCATGCTTTAAAATTAAAATACACACCTTAACTGGTATAATTAATTTGCTGATCTCGTAACAAAATTTAAATTCCGAAAAACGCCTGTAGCTGACACCAGGTGGCATCAAAGACTTAGCCACGTGAGATCCCCGTAAAATTTAAAATTTATTCTTATTTATTAAATTTAAAATTTAAGGACCATTTTCATAAAAAAAACATGATCTCTGTGCACTAGATCTATGAACACAGCATTTTTACCATTTTTTCCCCCCAGAATTTTATTTAGAAAATGCGCTGGGCTCGTCAAGAAATTTACCCATAGGAAAAGGGGTGTTTAGTTAAGCCTTAATATAGGCCTAATGCTTTCTTTAATTTGAGCACCAAATTGGACAACGTGTAAAAATTCTGTTTGCTTGCCTGTCAAGTGAGACAGCTACTAAACTGTAGACCGAGGCTGCCACTGATAATCCTTGGACGTATGTCACGCTCTTGCACATCAACCTTCCAAGAACCCAGGCTGAAAATAGACAAAGGAAACATGAACATCACAAAACAGTATTCACTTGCTGTTTGTATTGGTTTTGATAAAAATGCATTTTCATTGAACATTGAGGAAGCTGCACTGAAGGTGCTAGAAAGTTCCATTTTCCATTATGTTGTTGTAGACACTCAAGACTATATGCATATTGCCATACATGGTAGACCTATGTATAATTGCAAATGGATTTTGAGCTATTATTGATATCGAATAATAAGCTTTAGGATATGTTTTCATTATCATCATCTTTGGATGTCAGAAGTGCATTATCTAAAGTGAGCATCCTAATGCAGCTCATCTGTAAGCCTATATATGTAAGATGCTAGTTTACATTTCTAGTTGTAAGCAACACAATTGTTATTAAAAGGTCACGTGTATGCTGTTCAACAGGAGAATGACGCATGTCACAAACAATCATCATATTCTTGAAGTACTATGTATAGAAGTTATGTTGAGAACATATAGGAAAAAAGGGCATGGGAACAACATGTGCACACTGAAATTTATGTCGTTAAAACCTACCTGCACTCAAAAAACATACATTTAATCTTATTTACTATCGCTTTCTTTAAATATAATGTCACTATTTCAATAAAAATAACAATGGATTAAGTTAAAGTGCTGTTTTATATTTATAGTTCGTGTTATGAAATACATGACTGTAATGTATTATATAGATCGATGTTTTAAAAATTGTATTATAACATCCAGGTTAAAAGACTTAAGCTAGTGCACTATGTCGTATAATGTACACTAAAACCTAGGAAAGTGACCACCTCTGCATAGTGACCACTTATCATAATTTAGTTTATAATTAGTTATAGTTATTGTTCAGTCAACTGAAGGTTGATTAAATTATTAACAACCATCCACCACCAGCTGATGGCTATTTCAGTCGAGATAACATTTTCATAACGTGCCTTGATTTGGCTATTTTTTCCATTTAGATGTCTAGGGTAACACGAGGTATTTTTCTTCCCCACCAATGATCCAACAAGGGTACAAGATGTATTGTATTCACCCTTCATAGAAGTTGTTAAACTAAAGCAGAAACAATGTAATATCTGGATGTAGACGCCCAGTGGAAGGTCTCTTGTGACCAGCAACACTCGTTTAAGTCAATGACAGTTTCTGGCATCCTTTATTTTGGCTCCCATCTGAGCATGACTGACAATTGATCATCTGGAAGCTGTTTAGATCTGGTGTTTCAAGACATACTCTGCACGAATTACTATGAAGCAAGTGCGACATCATTCATGCAAAAGCGTTGTACTCTCATGAGAGCACTTTATCCTGTTGCCAAACCAGAACCAATCCTCTTGCTGCCATTATTCTGTTGCTCATATACGTCCTCTGGAATTGTCTGACCCCAAACTTTGACTAGGCATGGATTTATCTAACTGGTGGACAACACAAGAGTGAAAATACAACCACTAATCTCTCAATCTTCAAACCACAATTTGCAACCGTTGTGGAATGTCTCGCCATCAGCTCCAAATATCTGTTGACAATTAAATCTGATAACTTTCAGCATAAATCTTTTCTGTTCATTAGTAGGGATAAATCACAAATCTTACACTTGATAAATTTAGAACACGGCCACATTTGCCGTCCATTAAATGCTGATCTTGAAATCATGTTTTTAACATTATTGTTTCAAGAACCACAAGGGAATGACAAGTGGTGACATAAACCTTTGCTAAAGACAGTTTGGAACTTTGTTTATTCATTGAAACCACGAAATTTTATGAGGTTTAGTTGGTTTACGCTTTTAACTGCGGTTGTGATTTCCAAAATTATGCTGTAAACTTAATTCCTCATCATTGAATTAAAACACTTATGCCAAAGTAATGTAAACTTAATTAGTAGGCCTATTATGTATATTAGCACTATTAGCACTCCGAAGGCGCTTGAACTTCTATGCTGGAAATAGTTAATGTACAGATGATATACCTTCGAGGTACAAATCCATTGTAATCAAATAAGTTTACCCCATTGGAACATAGGTGCATTAAACGTGGGCCATTTACATACATGTAAGTTAAATTTAATTGTTTCTGTGGGCGCATGCTCAATTAAAACTTTCATATGTCTTTTGTTCCTCATGATTCAAATGACCCCTTTTTAGGTCCTTAAGGCACAGTATAAGGGGTAAACCAGTATGCTCACCTCGTTTTGTTTCCGGTTTACGACTGCAACCCGCGGCCGCGAGGCGGCATTGTGAGCGCGCCAGTTACCCAAACAAAACGATGTGCCACTTTAGACGTTCGCACCTCTTGCATTCGCAAGGTGGCGCTACAAGCGCACTGGTTACTCAAACAAAACGATGTGCCACTTGCGGTAGCAATTTGAGCTTCTCGCTCCGCCGCAAGGTGGCGCCACTAGCGCGCCGTGGACCCAAACAAAACAATGTGCCACTCTACGCTTAAACTTCCCCAGCCACGTGGTGGCGTTGCAACGCTAAACACCAACTTATGCCGACACGAAGTCGGCATACTGGTTTACGCCTTATACTGTGCTTAAGGTACAATTTGTATATACAGAAGCCATATTTGTATATGTGTATGATATACTCACATATAGCTCCATAATACTGGCATTAAAGTTATTAAAATGGTTGATTTAGAGATTACCGGTAATTGTCAATTCGGATGTTGTTGACATCGGTATTAAGTGTAAATTACTTAATATTAATGCGTATAAATAATAACATCTAAAATGATTTTTCAAATTGACTAAACTTTGAACAAACTTTACCATTTTAGACGTTTACATACAAAAATATTTAAACTCGTATCTAATAACCACAGGCTTAAGATAGTTTGGCATGTAAGCTAATTTGGTTAATGAGAAAGTGCATTAATATTAATTGCCGTCATTCCAAATTATATCATGATGCTTGAGGTAATCCTACTTCTGAATTGAAGTTAATCATCTTTGATTACTTCAAAACTTTCGTCTTTGGAATTAAAATTCTGACGATTAAAAACTTATACTTGTTCTGACAAGATATATAGTTCCAATATATAACAATATACATTAGCTAACAACTACAATGATGACCAGCATTATTTAATGTGCATTATCATATACATGTATGTAAACTTCATTAAATACAGTGACTAATACAGTGTACGAGCTCGTACATATTGCATAGTTTAATTATGACGAAAATTTCCAATATGTCGATTGAAACTCTAGTGGTTCCATATGATTTATATATTTTTATTGAAAGGCCTACTGCATTTCATTGTAGTGTCTATATGCCATATTCATATAGTTTTAGCAATAATATTTGACCTCAAATATTTGCAATATAGGCAAAACGCATTTTCGAATATTGGTACAATATTAACATTTTGCCATAATTGCCAATATATAGATTAAAATAAATGGACCTATTTGGAATAGATTTAGGCCCAATATTGGCCCTCTCATGTTATCAATATGTAACTGAACCAACAATGGCAAATAAATTGGGCCTATATACAGTAGGTCCCCTATTAAATGCAAAATAAGATATTGGCCCAGTATTGCCAAGTAAGCTTGGATAACTATCAGTCCAATGTAGGTATCATTGGCCAATATTTGACAATTTAACCAATATTGCTTCAATATTAGGCCAATCGAGGTCCAATATTGTGCGCTGCTTGGGATATTTTTAGCATATAGTTTTTATGACCTTGCTGATGTCAAAAAAGCTGCAGAGAGCTGGTTTCGGCATAATCACAAGAATATTATTTACTCGGCCTAGAAAAGCTGCAGCAAGGACCTGAAAAGTGTATCCGTCTCAGGAGGGAGTATCTTGAATAAATTTATACTTTCATAATTTTCACTTTTTTATTTCTTGCCAAAGGAAGGAACTTCTCTGCACCCCCTCGAATAGTTTTCCGACCCAAGATGCTTGGAAACTTTTATAATGCGCTTAGATTCATTGTGATAGACTTTTTTTTCCAACAGTATCGATCAATTTATTTTTGCTATAATTAATGTTATATTATGTCGTTTAGTATCTTGGCTTCAATTCCTAATCTCCTTCTTAGGCAGGTCTACTTGTATGGCCAAGGGATTTTGTCCATTAAGTCTGGAATTATCACCAGTATATTCGCTTTGTTTGGTGGCATCTGGCTATTGTTCTCCTTCTTTTAAAGTGCAGAACCGAATAGGTTGGAGGCCAACCGCCTTGCAAGATGTTTGTTCAAGTTAAGCACTACTAATTTTGCTTGATCCTCCATAGTTCTGCTGTTGTGGTGCAAGAAACGGTTAGAAATCCGTGTCGAGACCTTTCTGGTGCAACTGTCGCAGATATAATGCTACACAACAAATTGCTTCTGAAAGAGATATATCCGCTCATCTTTGTTTATACACGTGCAGTGTAAACATTTGGATCATTCCAGATTTATCCTTTTGATGCCCTTTGGATGTCCTCTAAACGGCTATTAAATGACACTTTCTACTGTGTAAAGTACGGAATTTGCTTGTCGAAAACACTATACACTGTACTTATTCTAAAGTACAGATATTCAAATATTATGCAGGTTTTTTTCATTTAACACACGGGAAAAGTGCAAAAAAACATTTCTTTTACAGCATACATGTACATGCACTTTTTAAAACTGTACTTCTATGGCAGAATATTTTCAGCTGGGATGTTAAAAGCCAGATGTAAAAGTAAAGTTACACGACTGTATACGGCATTATATTGAAGCTATACAAGCATTCTTCTGATTACTTTGTTTTGATTTTAAAGGAGAATGAATATTTAAAATTTAGTAATGTTGTAAACATTCATAGATTATTCAAAGAATGCAATTCTAACATTTCTCGCCATTAACCTGGTTGGCAAACAACCGCACAATGTGCACCATGGCCGTTGGGGAAAATTATATGCTCATACATGACAATGTTATTTCCATGATCTCTGTTTGTCTGGAGACTGGAATCATTTATGGCAATGTATAAAATTTTATATACTACATGTATATACTTTTTCCACTTTTTCCAGGCAAGGGTCGGACGGGTTTGGAACTCCTTACCAGTCAACGTTATTGAGGCTGGATCTTTTGATA
>JAQGCC010001645.1:0-22247 GCA_034698905.1 Xestoiulus laeticollis | reverse complement strand
TAATTGTGTTTTGGAATAGAAATTCATTCATTAATTTGTTTTTCAGATATAGAAAAACTTTCACAAGAAATGCCAGTTCTTACATGGTGCATCTCCATTTAATATCGTCCTGAAGGACGAAAAATCTCCAATGCAAGCTGCATTATGTGGTGATTTAATAAAATTTGTTTATTTGAATTTTTTTTTTGTTATATTCATTTAGGAATGCTTTACATGGAGGACTTGTCTGTAACAGATTTTTATGGGAGCACATTATCAAGAACACATAGAAACACAAAATGTGCTCTCAATTTGTGACAGGAAAGTGTTCCTAGAGAATTTCCCAGGAACACATTAGTTTCAAGGAAGTTAAAACACAACTACGGAAACATAAATTAAAAACACGTTAATTAGGAACACATAGATATTAAACTGCAATATAGGAACACAAAGAACATATAAATGTGTTTTTTGTGATTCTAAATTGTTACGATAAGTGTTGTAAAAATGTGTTCTTTTAGCGTTCCAAATAACTGAAAATGATTTACAGTGTGCGGATAAAATGTTATACCAAATTCATTAGCAACATCTTATATGGATAAAACTTTCATTTATAAACTTTTATACTGAATATTTAATAATTTATCTCTGAATCAGTGAATATCCACAATATTTTGCTGTTAATTAATGTCAATTTCGAAGCTAGTAAAATTGACTCGACAAAATCATGATATTAGATGTAAATAAAAAACTGGTAGACATTTAATATTAGGATATAAAGTTAATATTAACTTACGTGATTGTTAGCGGATGAAATCAATACTGTTTTGATTAGAAACATTGAGAGAATTAATCCCAACAAAAATAATGCGAATGTATTTATACCAGAGTCTTTTGTATCCAAGGGTTCTTTTTCTACTATATCTGGAGGTTTGCTTTTGAGGGTCAAAGCCCGAAATAAGCAGGTGATGTCAAAAATTTCTGAACCAAAAATAACAAAAATCAAAAACGAAAATGTTTTATCGAGTTCAGCAATAATGTCGCAAGCTTTACTGTGCATGTTTAAGAACTTTGACATATTCATTTGAAAGTTGAATTTTCGAGCATTATTAGTAGGCCTACTTGACAAATAGGATTTCAGTAAGCTAAAGCAACAGTTTATAACGAGGACTGCGAAACAGCATAAAATAGTAAAGGTTGTTATCAAAGGCAACAAGAAGTTATAGATGAAAGTATTAAAGGCATAATTCGAGATTGCGGCAATACGACAATCAAAAAATGTGCTTAGATATAAATTTTGGCAATGATTTACATTTTCAATCAGACCCATAGTTGCTCCAAAAGTTGGTTTACAAGAAGTCACGTAAACAAACAGTAAAAATAACAGTAATCCACAGGTCTTTCTAGTAACATAACGAATTTCTTTGTGCACAGAATCCGGATTTTGGTCATTCAGTTTGCATACTTTCTCAAGTAAATACAACAACTTCATCAAGAATTTTGTTATGTTCTTTGAGAACAATTGCAAGAAACCGAATGTGGTGACGCCACATATTAGTAGACTGAACACGATGACGTCCAGAATATCATTTTGAATATCGAAACTGTTAAGAAATTTGTAGACCAGGTTTGAAGATGCGAATAATACTGCCAAAATTACAAATATCAGAATCGTTCTGTATATTGCAAATATAATATCGCAAAAATTTCGTTTGGTTTCTTTTGTTTTAATTGAAAAGTCGTAACTGAAACGGAGATCACAACCAAATCCAATGAATATATTTGTTATCCATTTCACGAGTCTATAAATGGTTTTAAAATCATCATCGAAATGATTTTTCACATTTTCTTTTTCTTGTTCTTCAGCCTTCCATGCAAAATTAGGACTTTCCATATTTACAACAGACTTTAAAGCATTCATGTACATTGAAAATTGGCATCCTCTAATGCAATTTAGGTTTTTATATGCATGGAGTTTATTTGACATTTCGATTGAGTCTCTATAATGTATGTCAAACAAAAACTTAATTAATTGCCTTTGTCATAGAAACAGTGACATGGATGCATGTTCAGACAAACATTTTTTTTTCATTAATTTGATAAATTGCTGGGCGTCCTCTCTTTTGTTATTATGGATAACATGCATGCACTTATCAATTTTAAACCTGTAAAATTGTATCTATGAAATATACTGGGAAAAATGGCTAATTTATCGACATTTATTTGTTTTGCTGAAATTATTATCCCGCGAAAACAAAATGTTATATCGAGGGAGTTTAATAATTATTGAAAATTGGCCAATTTTTCACATAGAGAACGTACAACTTATTTGTGTTGACAATTAATGTGTTACCTCATTTGTCAAAATGGGCTTTGTGGACACATTGTCCCAAACTGTTGTGGCATAAGAAACTTATATTCAGATATTTCCAAGATCTATTGTTTGTAAACAGTACAGTCATGGTGAAAGGAAAAAAATACCAACATACAGTAATGACTTGCATTTTATTAGCTTTGATAAAAAACTAGCAATTCTAAAGCTTCTAGCTTAGACATAAAACTTGTATTGATGAAATACTGAACTCGATGATTTGAACATGAATTTTGTGACCCACATCTTTTGTTATAGTCGAATGTATGTCATCATACACGAGTTTCTGTGCTGATGTTTCGTTAATTAACAAATACTATTATCATTGGCCAAGCTATACAATTTTATTTATTTGTTAGAAATTTGAACACTTATGGATTCATTTAGTAAATTCAATGCGGAATACGTGTCTTATATATTAAGTGGACAAAAAGCAGTAAATTAACCTTACCTTTATTTCTTTTCCTCCATTGTAGTCTTGTTGTTTTCCTGGTGCCCAGATTTTGTACACTAAAGTTAACCTTTTGCTTGTTGACCTTCATTTTGAAAAAATAATTCTCTTGATTTATTTATTTGATGTTTATTTCTCGTTTTTTAAAAAAAATGTGTACAGTATAAAAATGTCGGAATTGACTAAATTTGCCATTTATAAAAATAATAAGTGTATTGAATTACAATTATATTATTGCGTTTTGTGAAAAATTCTTAATTTGTTACAGTATAAACAGATTGTTGTACAAATATCCATTTCTTAGTAATATCTGGCACTTCCAATTTGATTGAAGTGATGACAACATCGATGATTAAAGTATCCCTTAATTATTTCATTGTACGGTCGTAGCTGCAAAAGAAACAAAAATATTGTTGAAGTGTTTACATAACTATCATTAATTATTTCTTCATTTATGATGCTTTTTAAAAAAAATACTAATATATACGATTAAGATCCTCAATTAAATAAGTTTGTAAAGTTAAACCACTTAATGATTAAGCAATATAAATTTCTTGATCATAAAGAACAAGATATTCAATGTACATTTACCTTTTAAATTGTTAAATTTTATACTTTAAATCTAGCCTTTACTGCTTATCAAAAAATATGTAGCCCTGATTTTATATTTGAAATTGGTGAAAAAAAGATGACAAGTTTATTACGAAAATTATTTCAACTTTCATTTTATAAAATTTCAATAAAGGTTAAAATTATATTACCTACGGTACTTTCAACTCCTTTGATGCATTTTATTCGAAATCTATCTAAAATGTCTTCATCATTGCATATTTTGTGGTATTTGACAATGTGAAATCCAACTATATTCCTTTTGGGTGTTGTTTCATGTCCTGTTGAACCATTGTTGTTATAAGAATCTGTAGCTTTTGTCTGGGACTCCTTTGATGGTTTCAAGATGGTGTTGCTCAGAACGAGGCCCATTGCCAAGAACGTTATAATTCTTTGAAGCATTTCGAAGTTTTACAAAAGTTCTTCTGAATATCTTTCTGAATAAGTAAATGAAGTTGAATATCTGGTATTGTTCACTACCAGCCTCTCACTTATAGTGCTAATGAGTACGTACTACTTGTCACCTCCTTACGTTGACCTTAACAAGTTTCATTGGCAAAGAACCTATTCGTCTTGTCATTAACTTCTAGCTATATGGGTGTGCTCACGGTCTCACCGGAATTTGACTTAAGGGTAAATGACATTTCGATACTATTGCAACACGTCTGCATAGATCGGTATACAACGAAAGTGTGCACTCCAACATGTCAGTGTGAACTTGAAGTAGAGAAAATTGGTATTTACTACACGTATAGATTATTAGAAAAAAATCATACTCGTGTATCTGTGACTCAAGCATGTGTTTTAGTCCACTAGCTTAGAGGGCACTGTGTAATAAATAAAGTGGTTTAAATGCATGTATCTTCAACAGTCTTAACTTAATGTCTCTTTTGAAGTTGAAAATTACATACAAAAGCGATGGGTTAAGATTTAACCCAAATCTAGCCCAATCCTGAGTGTTAATTTGGTATATTAACATTTGGTGAACATTGGGTTGATTTTAAGTGTAACCAAATGTGGATTACAGTTACCAACAGAGGTTTTATTTAAATATACCTAGGATTGGGTAAATGTGAGGTTTGTGCCATTTATAATCAACTCATAATTTACCTTGTTTAAAGATTAATTAAATATTATGTTATTTTATGCTGATTTTCATAACCAAATATTGGGTTAGCATTTTGTTTTAATAACTCAATACTGAGATATTATTATGGGATCAAATAGACAGCTAAAACTAATATTAAACTTTCATATATGCATATAAACCTCAGATAACCCAACTGATCTGGTTACATTGTAATTTACTTATTCTTGGGATATATGCATACAAAAATTTATCCAAAACTGAGTTAAATATCCGTAACCCAAAACCGTTTAACCCAACTTTTTTAGTGTGTAAAAAAATTGCAAGTGAGATATTTAGTTTTTTCTGCATTTTTTCTACATTTGTAATGCCAATGTATATACATTGTATTGTGTTTTGTAACTGTAAAACACGAACTATTGTCAAACAATGCAGAATCACGTGGACTGAGGTTAATTCGTATAATTTAAGCTTATAATGACAATAGTTCCTGTTTTGCAGTTACAAAACACAACATGCATTACAAATGTAGTTATAAGTTGGTATAAAATTAAATGACTTTTTAAAGCTACATGTATGAAAAAACTGAACTTTCTCATTGACGTACGTGCCATACCTACATGAGTCCAAGGCGGCCTCCTAAGCTTTTGATTAACCCAAAAGTCTATCTTAAGGACACCTTAACGGGATTCGTTTGAGGTTAACGAGTTCTTTTATCTAATTAGAGATTGGCATGTTCATCTACTGCTTACATGCACCTGTACATCTGTATAACCCATTTTAAGAGAGTGACATTTCCAACAACTTAAATTAAGGGGTGTTTGTAAGCTCAACAGAATTTGCTAAGCTTACTTGGTTTTTAGAGTTTTATTTTAATTGTTTGATTAGTTCTTAAGGAGGGATTCTAAAAAAAAAAAAAAAAAAAGGAGGGATTCTAATTTTGTTGAATGTAAATAGGTCATTGATGAATAACGTTTGGAAATTTACAAAGCTGTGTACGTGTAAAAAAATGAAAATTATAAGGATCTTTCTTATACCACTGGGAATGAGGATTATCTCGTTTTTCCTGTATATTGCAAAGAAATGGCTCAAGAATATAACGTCGTTTTTGCTTGGGATGTAAGTTTATAGCTATGCAAACTTGACCATGAACATTACTTACTAGTATATGTTCATCATAATCGATCGATCTCAAATATAATTATATATACATGTACGTGATTTCTTATGTGTAGAAAGGTTAGGAAACGATTCTCAAATGTCGAATCCATTCATATGAATTTGTTTAAATTTTACAGCGAACCAAATTGAATATTTTTTTAGAAATGAAAAACTAAATCCTAAAGTGAGTAACAATTGTATTGCTATAGTACCAGTACATTGTACTTAATTAGCCAAAATTATCTGAATATACGTAATACAGATATAAAATGTAGTAGCTATTGAATTAATACAAACGATGATTTATTTCACTGTTAACATGAATCTCTGGGTGACATATGACAATCAAATTAAAATTATTAATGAGTGTCGAGATCTTCATTCATCTAATAATTGTAACTTACGACGGCCTTCTCAGAGTTGTCAGATTCAACTGAAAATTTACGGAATAACAATGATTTTAATTTTGATGTCAACAAATAATCATAACCATTCGATAACAGTATACTGACATAGTACTCCTTGGATACATTTCTTTTGTTTAGGATCCATATATTCGCCTTCTTTACATTCAATTCTTCGCCCTAACTTGTCAAATTGCACAAGTAAATTTGTTTCCGCAGTTTCTTCGTTTTCCAACTGTGCATTTATGAAACTTTCGGTTACAGCTGTTAAGATTATAGCAATTGCTATGATTTTAATTAACGTTATAGACATCATCCTATAAAAGTAAATTTTATGAGTTAAACTCAAAGCACACCAGGCATAAAATAGCTCTTGTATTGGGACACTGCCGCTGTTAAACAAACTCCTCACCCTTATAATCTTTTAAGCTTATAAGCTCTTACATTAATTAAAATGCCTGTCATTTTAAAATGCCTGAATGCATGTCTAAAGGAGACTAAGGATTCCCTAGAGGGTTGAAAATGTTAGGAATTTTTCAATAAGAATTTACGGGTTTTTTTTCTATGTAATCCCCTTTTTGCAGTTTATGTCAATTATCGCTCACCCTTAAAAAGTGTGCCTTTCAATTATATTTAATGCTATTTTACTAACAAAAAAAGGTACATGTACATACATGTATAAAATAATAACTTGCGTGTATAACTTTACAATGCAGGGTATTTAGGGATTGAATCTTATTTATCTCGAAATAATAACAAAAAATTTCTGTATTCGCATAAGCTTATTATTCAAAATGTGTAATTAAAGTGTAATTAATCTTAAGATCGATGCATGCAATTTTGAAATTGATCGATCTCAAATATATGATTTCTAATGTGTATATATAATGATCAAGAAAGGCTACTGTCTAGTCAGCTTATTTATATACTTATTAAAAAACTGAAATCTTTTTTTAAAATATAAAAAGGTGGTGAAATATCTCTTATTTCGTGGACATCTTAATTTCTGGTTTTAATTTGCAATATGCAATGTACATGCACGTAGTTACACAAATATTACGAAGTTTTTTAACAGTATATGCTTAAATACTTACATTCAAGAAGAGAAAAATACGTAGATTTCTTCCACAAAATAATGAAAATCCTAGCGCAGTTTGAACATTAGGCGCAGTCCATTGTTAGTTGGTAAAACACGAATGGCGTTATTTCCTTGTACTGTTTCATTCGTCTAATCAAAGGCAGGAACAATTTCCAAGTATACACGTCATATTTTTCAAAATTAATTTGGGGTTGCGCATGAAAGAACAAGGTAAAAACAGGAAAAGCGTGACGTTGACCCGTCCTTGTTTTGTTTGCATCAGATTGGTCTTCCTTTGTAGGTGAGGTTATTTATTTGTTTTTTTTAGCAAAAACTGGCTTGTTTTTTGACTCTGTACATGTATAGTACGTTTGAACAATGAAGATAGTATTCATAATTATAACTATGATACAGATATTATATTTTTTGCGAATGAGCTGAAATAGCATACATTATGGTGTAAATGGGAACTTTGTCTAAAAACTTAAATTAAATTACTGTATTATTGTTATTTATTAAAGCATCTTCTTGACCAAAAATCATACTTAAAAAGCAGTTTATTGGCAGTTATATGAGGACCTGGATTACGTTAAGAAGGGCCTTTATAGGCTACATTACATTTGTAGTATAATACTCGTTTTCATATCGTTAACTTAATTGTTATTACCATGGCAGAAGCAATCTTCATATATTGACATGTATTTTTTTTTTTTTAAATTCCAGTTTAAACATGTACTTTTGCATATGTGCAACTAATATTCTGTAAGTACGTCATTAAATTTATTTTTAAATCGATGAACGCTTGCACTTACATTTTTCCTCTATCCAAATTTCATTTTTCCACCAATGAATTTCAGTTAAAGTAAATTATGGATCATGTCACTTATAAATCTATCGTTTTAAACATAAAAAGCCAGAGATCATTTCAAAGTCAAATGATTGTCGTCATCCAGTTATCCTAAAAAGCACTGTAGGCTAGATTGATACGAGGTCAACTGTATACTATACATGCTGTATTATTTACATTACATCATATTTTTGGTAATTTCAGACCCTAAAAGTGTGGTATTTATAGGACAATCGTAGGAAATTGATTATTTACCATGCTTATTTTTTCTCGTTACACTAGACAATTTTTTAGCAAATTTGCATTTGATATCAATGATAGTTATTAGTACTCTTTATTGATAATAACTATAAATGCATCGGCATTTTATTCAATTTGAAACCTGTCATTTACATCAGCTGTATATATGATACTGTCTGCCCTGTTTGTGACAAACATTGCCATTCAATTTATAAAAGATTTACATGTGTTATTTGGGAGTGCTTAATTCGGATATCACATCTGAAAATGAAAACCGAAGATGTACATGTATTCTTTTAAAGATGCATACCGGTATAGTGGCAATAGTGGCAAGAATTTCAATGTAAAGATGGTCATCTTACTTGAATATTTTAGATAATCTCTGTGCTGCTTAGCTGTCGTTATTCGAATAAATCACCTTAAATATAAATACAAAAACATATACTATAAGTGCAAATATACTCGATGCTGTCATCTAATCTACGTTTGTTTGAAAAAGTAAAAACATGTATTGTCAATGGTTCTACATGTATATACCTGAAACTTTGGTAACACACTGTCGACGACGTTGGTCATACTGTTGATTTTCACCACAGAGACCTGATGAAAAAACACTCTGTATAGAGATTCCAAAATCGTCTTCTGTTTCATCCATAACTTGGCACAGCATTTGTGTAGTCATTAACATCAAGAGAATGACCGTTGTAAACAGATACAACTTGTTCGCCATGGCCACTAGTTGTCAGAAGTTTGAAAAATCTGATTTTTCTGAAAGATTGGCATTAATGAAGATTATCTTGAAAATTATGAATATCCTAGGCTTTAAGTTAATAATTAATTGAATACGAAATTAGGTTTTGAATTTATGAAACAAGCTTGTGCCAGACTATAGGCATTCATTTGTCTCGTTTTTTTTTTCATGTAGTTTTAACAGCATTCTTGACAAAGTCAACTTAAAGAAAATGCATAGAACCGTATAGATTAAGTTCGTGAATTTGCATGAAGTTTGAAAAATAACATGACTTACCGTTGGATTCTTCCTTTGATAACCAAGTGCTGGTACAGAATGAATGTTCTTAATTAATTTCATTAATGTTGATGTCATCACTTGATGCGCATTTAGTTCAGAGCCTCCAACAGGGGTCAAGCTCAATGTTTTATCATCTTAAGTTCGTGGACCACTGTTATTTAGTATCTGAATTTTTATATGCCATATAGTGGGAACTTTTTACAGGGATCCTTTAGGCGTCTAATTCATATACAGTGCATATAGATTCCTCAAAAGTTTACGAACAAAAGGATAATATCAATTTACTGGCATCTAAACTGTATATTTTTCAAATGACGTGTTTTTTTATTATTAATTATTTTAAATAGAAATTTCTTGACACAACACACTCAACTCGATAATTGGCTTAAAATTAATCGCACGTTTTTTATGCTTTTCAGCACTAAAGTAATGTCAAAAGATAAATTATTGCTTATTTTAGAGCATGAATAATTGAAATACAAACCTTATAGGCGTGACACGAAAGATCAACGTTTAAAAGTTCATATAAAATTATCAATACTTTATCACTCAACTATGAGATTTAAAATTCATATAGTCAAGTGATAAGTGTTTGTTAAAGATTCATTGCGTAATTTACATCCACTGTTTATTTCAATAATCCCAGACGACTTAAATTGAGTTTTGAGAAATTATCTGGAATTGTCGCTAATTCAAATAACCAAGATAAATCTTACTAACTTTCTAGGATTCTGTGCTAAATTTGACACATTTTAGATAATGTACATTTTGATCAAAGATTTACAATTAATGCAAAATAAATTTATTAGCATATATTTTTCATGAATAAAATCTTAGAATTATTTTATTGACATAATGTAACACACTGTAAAACATTCTGCATATACTATAATAGTAAAAGTCAAAAAATGCCATCACTATTTCCAATATCAAGAATGACGTTGTAAGATTGTATAGTATAAAGATTTATATGGGTTAGTTGTTTGCGAATGCTTAAGTAGAATACATGTATAGGTATTAGATCTGAAAATAAAAACAGATGATGTACTCGTTTAATGATGCAGCATTACTATACGAAAATCTATCTTATATATAAAATAGTAAATTTTACTTGATATTCCAATTATCTCTGTGCTATTTAGCTGACGCTATTCGAATGCATTACCTTAATTAAATATAAGTATACAATGTAAAAATATTGGATGCAGTCAAACACCTTTGAAACAATATAAATTGGGATGAAACCTGTTCCTTACCTGAAACTCTGTTTACACAAAGGCGACGACGTCGGTCATACTGTTGATTTAATCCACAGACAACAGGTGAAAAAATATTTATCCTTGTCATTCCAAAATCTTCTTCAGATTCATCCAAAATATTACAGAGCATTTGGGTAGACAACATCACCAGAATGACCATTGTAAACAGATGAAACTTCTTCGCCATAGCTTCTTAAGCTGTCAGATGTTTGCTCAAAAGTATAAATTTTCTGAAAAGTTTGCAGTACAAAGGATTATCCAGCAAATTTTGAAACCTAGACTTGAAGTGAATAATTTGTGAAATATGCCAGAGTATTGCTTAAAGTTTGACAAATAGCATGGCTTACCGTTGAATTCCTCCTTTGATAACAAAATCCTGCTGCAAAATGACATTTTAATATTTTTGATTTTGTCACTTGAAGCGCACTTAAATTTGCGCCTCTAACTGGGGTCAATCTCAATATTTTATGATTCAAGATGGACAGTTGGTGGATCACTATTATCCAGTTTCTGAATTTTGATATGCCAAAGTGGAAACTTGCGCTACTTTTAAGTGAACTAATAGGCCTACTTATTATCAAACCTCCTCTCATTTTAATTTAGAATATTATGAATATGGGCATCATGAGCTTTTGGAAGTCTTCAAAACATTTCTTGTAACCCTCAACAACTTAGGGGTCCTTATATACGAAGTCCAAAACATATAAATAACGTTTTTTAAATGGCTTGTTTTAAAATAGAAATTTCTTGATGCAACGCAGATGATAAATTGGCTCTGTTTTAAAAAAAATATATTGACCGTTTATGACATTTATTCCAGATTACTTCAGTTGAGTTTTGCAAAAATTCTCTGAAATATGCGTACAGTATAAATAATCAAGATTCAACTTGCTGCATGCAGTGTGTTAAATACTTAATCACACATAACATATTTATTCGTTGTACATTGGGATGTACTCTAGAGATTGTATCCATGATCAATTCTTCACACTATGTATACGAATTTAATCATCATCTTTGGGCGTTATAATTGAGTTCATATGCCTTATGGACATCCTACACATTCATTTACTGCATTATTGAGAATTAGTTTAGTTTAATTTAACATCATTTCTGCACAGATTTCGTAAACCATAATTTTCCATTAAACATGAAATCGCATCAGATGGTTTATGAATGTTATTAACATATTTCATCAGTTTTAATTTATTTTTATGTGTGTTTAATTCAGCGTCTTCCACATGGGTCAAGTGCAATGTTTCATATTAAGAAAAACGTGGGTCAGTGTTTTTCAGTTGATAAATTACAGTAATTAACAGTAATTAAAGACGCATTGGAAAGTTCGAAGTTCTTTAACTAGTTCTACTTGCTTCTTTTTAGCTTGCCCTTAATAACAACAACAACAAATTAAGGGCTATTTTTTAAAAAAAAATGTGAACTCAAATTTATGCCGATATGGAAAGTTTTAGTTTTCAAATTATAAAATGGTAAGCTACAGATAAACTTTTTGGTACAAAATAGCTATTTGGTTTTTTTAGGAATTAGGTCATCAGTATAACTGTTATAGTAAACATTGTTCAATTTTATAGGAAAAAGTATTTCTTACTTTTTCATATTTCTCTCAAAAAACAATTTAATTGTTTGGGGACTCTTCAAGAGTATAAGTATATGCCATTGTTGTATTGTAGCTTAATTTCTACAATTTTTCGAAACGTTTTTTTAAGTATTGGCATGCCTTTCAATTAATGATTTTAAAAAATAAAATTTCTTAGTTTTTCATGCACATAGCAATCATTCCAAGTTCAATAGTGCGAACTCTGTCTAGGTTTTCTCATTATTTTGTGATGTTCTTATAAATGCATTAGAATAAGTGAAGTTTTTTCCAATATAGTCTTATACTATGCTGATCTTCAATCGTTTGACATTATAAGACATTTTAGTGAAGGAGTTGAAAGTCGTTTTTGCCATTCCACCAGAATCATATACATATTCTGAAAAAAATGTAATCAAAATTTGGATAAGCTATAACTACATGTATAATGCGATTTATTTTGATGCACTTGTATAGATTAATAACAATCACGAATTTGATATATTTAAGATTATATTACCTTTGTGCAGCATAGACATTACAAAATTAAGTAATTGTTTCATAACGTATATAAATGAAGTTTCACTTCTTCTTTGCTGAAAAATCAACTGTAAACAAAACAATTTTTGAATTAGTATAGAGTACACTGCCATGGCCCCTCACTTCCCCCCCTTGTGGAGACCATAATGTGTCACTAACACTTATACTATATTATGTGTATTTTCTGTACTTTAAATCACAGGCTCACATTTGTATATCTGTTAATAATTACTTTTAGCAATGAACTTGTGAATATTATTTGTATAATATTGATATAATATTTTTAAATGAGAGCCATCCATAAGGGACGTCCGGTCATGAAGGGGATTGGTAAGTTTTGGACACTGCTTGAAAAATTTTTAAATTTTGGGGAGTCACAGTAGCAAACTGTGAGTATAGGCCCTACAACTAAACCCCATTTGCATTGACACATAAGAGCAATTTTCGTTTATTAGCAAATGCTTAGAAAAAGCATTGGATTTTCATAAATTTCAACGAGCTTTTTCCCAAAGGTAATCTTAATTTAAATTGTTAATGGTTCACACTTACTGTTGAAAAGTGTCACGCAAGTTCGTCGTCTTCCATCGTAAACTTGACCCGCTCCACACCGGCGTGCCGTATTACCAAATAGGGAGAATCCACCTGTTGTGTTTTCTTTAGTGTCATTAGCTTCTCCACTGGCATCCAAACTTTGTTGACCACTGGTCAGCAGTGCTACCATTGCCAGGATAACAACCAAACAGCACCACAAGTTTAGTCTGATCATGGTTGATGTTGTGAATCTGCAACACATAAGAATTCCAATTCTTCATGACACCAATTCCCAGAAGTTGCAGGTCTACATCTAGCGAAACCTGTTATCCTACTTATGCTCATTAATTTTTATTTTTATTTTATTAATTTTTTTTTATACCGTGGGCTGCGATAAGCTAGTTGGTCAGTTTGTTTATAAGTGTACATGTATGTTACGGAAGTGTGTACAAATACTGGTTAGATAAATGACCGCACAAATGGCCATTTGGAATTTGACATTGTTTGTGCACTTTAAAAATATGCGAAAAAAATTAACACGTAATCATGTTGATTAATTTGTGTGACTTCCTCTCAGGAAGTAACGATCAGAATTGCTTTTGAATTTAAATCTTTTATAAATCTAATAGCATATAAATGTTAATTCCACATGGAAATATGATTGTGTTTTCAACAGTTAATTAAGGGACCAGTTTTGACATCTGCTGTATGTCAATACGTACAACATCTGCGTTTAAATATGCAACATATATCTTGTACATGAGCTATAAATACAGTACATAGGGTATAGCTAGAAGGTTGCTTCAGTGTGAGAATTATGTATTAGACAAAAATGATAATATTTAGTATGATTTTGGATATTAGAATGTGCCTACCTGATTTTAGCCTTTTCAATAATGATAGCAAATTCCGGAAGTCATATACCTGGCATGCAATGTCGCTCAAAACTTTTATGACCATTTATAATATGCAGAGTAAGGATTTTGTATTCATCCTAACTTAGCAGTTTGTAGTTTTCGTATTGGAATAACGCCAAAGGAAAGATATGGTGGGTAATGTGAAACCATTAAACCATTAAACCATGGTTGAGATAAGTTGAAATGTTTGGAAGTGTGCATGGTTTTGAAGAACTTTGACCAAGAGAGTTATATTCAAACATATCCCCAGAAACAGAGGCCAGGATCAAGTATTTAAAAAATTGATTTTAGCAAAAAGCAAATACTGCTATTTTCTGTATATTTGAAATTTTGAATTGTCATAGAAAGACTGCGGACCATTTATAGGTAATATGTCATATATTTATTTTGACCCTTCATATCTGATCAGTGGCCCAAATTAGTTGATTTTTAGTTTTTTAACCCGATAGTTGAATTTACACCACCATAATGTGCTTCATTTTCTTGAAAAACATTTTTCATTTTAAGTCTTATAATCGTCTATAAAATTTCTGAATCAGCCGGTAGCCGACCATTTTACTAGGTTGTAAATTACGTGTAAACTATATATATCGTAATTATCTCGTAAGTTAACTCGAACATTGTAAACGTTCCTATAAAGTTAATGAAATAGTTACTTACTTGAAACTTGATGTTGTCTTGAAGGGGGTTTTACGATATCGTGCTTAGGTGACAGATTACAACAAAAGTTTTTGTGGGCTATACACTATACGTCCTTGGAAGTTACACAAGCAATTTTCCGAGTTGAACAGGTATCATTTCTCTGAAAAAACTTACGCGTCTGGTTGAGGTGCGTAATTTCCGTCCGTCCTTGAGTACTGGTTAATGCTCAACTAATAATTTTTAAATTCGTTGAAATACACCAACTTCCAATTGAAGTTATAAACTCCCTTGTGATAATGGTCTTAAGAACTGATATTGACAATGCGAATGCGCTTTTGAACTGACATAAAAACATGGATATTTTTATCGACATGATCATCAAAACTAGATAAAATTAATTAAACCCTCTGGCTCTTAAGATATCATCAAAGAGTTACTTTAAGCACGCAATGTATACTAATGACCCTCTGAAGCATTCAGATTGGTGTTTCATATAAACAATTGGGACGAAATTTAATGTTGCTATAATGTTTATAAATTTGTGAAAAAACCTTCTTAAGTCATTTAGTTTGGTGATGGTTAATTTGAGCTAACATATAAGTTATTAAAACTTTAAAAAATTTAAGATGCGTTTATAAAATTCTCCAAATAATTGTTTTCCTACTTTGCTTTAACATTTCGTATATCCAAAAAAATAGTACATACATGTATAAAAGTTTATTTTTAAAGAAGAGCCATTGAAGGAAGAAACTCTGTACCATAAAGAAACATTTGGGAGCAATTTTATTGATGTTTAAATCAAGCTTATGATTAATAAAAATTGTTAAACACTTTCGCAGAATCCAATTTGATTTTACGACAGGCCATAGAGACTTTACTATAGGGGAAATAGGACGGTAGGAAGTAATTAACAAAATCATTCCTTAAAGACAAAGCTTATTTCGTAATTTTTAGGTTGAGAGCTAAACAAGTATATTTATGTCACTCAGTACATACATGTATACTTTTATTAACATTAAGATAACTTTCACCCTGCATGTATGCGATTTATATACAAAATTACGTTTTGTAAAGAGGAATTTGCAAGTCATATTTCAAATTTTAAAAATTGTTGGTGTATGTTTCCTCTCAGGAAATGTGACTCGTACTTTATTAGCAGTATTGTTCATTTTGTTCTTTCGACATAAGTTCTTGAATTTATATTGTATTCCGATTTTTTCAAATCGGCACAGTTGGCCAGTGTGATTTTCAATATTTGCAAAACAATGAAGGACATTTAATGTTATTTATTCGTCGTACAAAATATAAGTGATATACTTTAAATAAAAAAAAAACAGTGAAACACATGCATCAATTAATAAGCATTTTATTTCGCTGTCTATAATACAAGTAATCATGTTTTTACAACATATTTTATACAATTAAAATGTGCGCGTATCTTCAATCCTGAATAGATATCTTTGGCTGAAAATAAACGAGTGAATTTTAGATTTTAAAATGTAAGGCAACATTTTCTTGCAATATAAGTTGCAATAAATACCTGCTACAGGGTGCCACGAAATCTCGTCTATGGGTTTTAGTTTTTGGGTAAAAGAAATCGTCTGTATCGTCTTAGTTGATTACCAGTCAAAACTTCGTTATCTGGGATAAAACCAAAACATGTTTGTTAACATGTGTACATATATGTAAATAATTTTCGATAATTCAAATATCCCTTACTAGGATCTGCGATTTGTTGCCTAGGTTCACAAAGTCGGGTTCGACGGTTGTAAAATTCATCCCTTGTGCATCTTGGTCTGTAGTAATGTTCATCACTATCATCATCTTCTTCTGATGAATAGGGATCCCTATCCCGATATTGGGATAGGACTCCTACTGTGATGCAAAACAAAAGTCCCAGCAATAACCAAATATGCATTTTGGAGGCCATGACGTCTTCTTGTTTTTCACTTTATTTTACTTCCTCAATTTCCTAAAAAAACTATAATATGGACTTCTTAACAGTCTGTTTTTCATTCTCTTAGTTAAGATTATCACGTTATAAAATGTATATACTGTACAACACCCATAATCAATTGGAAATTTTAAAGTTATAAATATATATATTTTTTTTAAATAATAATGAAAACTTTCATCACAGAGGTACAAATAAAACTTAATAAGTTTTATAAGAAATAAAATAATTTAATAATTACAAACTGTATGCAACGTATAAATATTAACATGCAACACTCCAACAATATAATATAATTCGATATACATGTACATTACTTGTACAATAGTAATTCAGTATAAATTATTATATATTAATAAGAAAATTTTATTCTGTATATAGAAAAGAAATGTTTAACACTTACATTCAGAGGCGATGTTCAGTTGATCTAATGCCTGCGTTTTGATCTTCGAGTCTATTTATTGTAAGCTCATTTCTTAATTAGTGTTTTAATGAACTAAATTGGTTAGGAAATTAATCCAGCTGAAATTGGTCAAGAAATTGAACTCGATGAACTGTGGTACGATTTCCAATTCCTCGAAATTTATCGCCAAGAAGGCTATCGTAGACATTTGATATAACCTAACTAAATTCGTATTGTTTTTAATTAAAGCTTGATCGAATTATGAACTTAAATAATTAGGGTAGAGATAAACTGCGTCATTGCAAAATTTCCGAAAAAAATTTAAATTAATGTCATATTTTAACGATTTTGAGCAGACTTTATAACTGCATATAATTCAATATATTCGAATTTACGAAATTTATGTGGACTACGTACATAGATGTACATGTATCTCAACTGCAATTTCATCACTGTACTTTGTAATTTATATCTGCTTCATTTTTGACAGCTTTATTTCTGTAAAACAAACTAATCATCGTTATTTCAAATCATTGTAAAGCACTAATGACATTTCTTAATTTTCAAAATTTCAAAAATAAAATTAATATGCATTTCAGATTAATATATTTCCAAAAAACGTATTCAAAAATATATACCTTCATGAAATATCTCGTAATGTATATTTAGAATATACATTTTATATTAATTATAATTTGTCACACTTACATCATAATGCATATAACAGAATGATGGATAAGTACAACCTATGATTTTTTCTTAAATATAGCATGAGACTCTGGACCGAGGAACCAAACTATACATGTACTGTATGTTACCAGTATTAATTATTATCGTCGTTAGAAATTATGACGTGCTGTAACAGTTAGCGAAATTAGGTTTCTTTTTCTAATAACCTCATTATATAATTACAAAATGTTTACATAGATATGTAAGCTTTAGTTCAAGGTAATGAAAAGGCGACAGAGATGAACATGTAGTTTATTTCAAAATCGTGCTTTTTAAAAATTTGTTGACTTTGTAATGATACAAACTTCAGGCATAACACATCTAGTAGGCCTAGTTGGTATAATGGTATATGATACCTAAATTACAAAATACATATTCTTTAAAATTCTTAAAGTAATGAAATAATTGTAGTCGATACATGTATTGATTTAAGATATTTTATATGCAGTATTAAGTCATAATTAAATTTTATTTGTTATTATACAAAATCTACAACATTTTTAATACTTGAAGCAGGAATAGAGTAAGTATTATGCATTGTACCCGTGTTATTTTTGAGTTAAATGTTCAACTTAAGTAATTTACAATTTTCATTCCAAGTAAATCACCGAGTTGATTTATGTATTTAGCTGTTGGCTTCTCGGAATACCTAGTTTTAAGTGCGCATTTCAACTGATGGGTGTGGACACAACCGGTTAAGCACCAAATTGTTGTAACATGAAATGACGACATGTTTGAAATTCAAAACGTGATTAAGTCATAAGGTGAAACACATTGTCGTTTTTCTATCTCGTACACTTGATTTGGTTCACAGTCAAAGATAAAGATACGTCTTTTGTCTGTCTCTTCTTCATGACCTGTCTTCATTATGGATTTTTCTCGCATTTCTCCATATACTATCCCAATTAAGCACAGGATGGTGATGGTTAACATAAGGAAAACTGCTGATTTTGGGGCCATTTTATTTCAGTCACGATTGTTGCTGTCTAAAAATTGCTGAAATGTAATTTTTGCATTGTTATTTATGGCAGGACATTCAAGATTTCTATATTTACGCATACATTTTATATGGGACGGTAGGAAGTAATAAACGCTATGCTTAAATATTTGATGACACTGTTTTAGTGTTTTAGACGTTTTTATAACAAAACTCAAAATTTTTGTTGTGAAATACTAAACGTGATAACAAGTTTGTTTTATTTTATAAATGCAGTGTAAAGAAAAACATTTAATAAACATGATGGATTTACCAATGAGTGTAATATATGATGGGCCACAGATTCTATTTGAAATTGAGTACATTGCAATCAGATTTTACACGGTGGATTAGCAAGTCATGTTTCTAATAATTTTGATAGAATAAGGCTGGTGCATAGTTAAATTATTAATTTGGGAAAAAAAAATTTAAAAAATGCATGATACTAATATAGGCTTACATTTGTATGATCAGTTAAAATTTGCTAATTTTATGAAAACAATTCAAATTTGCTTAGATTCTGATTCTTCTATAGTAATATGTCCAATTACAACACGTAATATTAATTTACCTTATATTAATTTTCTATGTGTGCAACCAAATTTCTGTTTTAGTTATACTGACGAAAAATCTCAAATATACTAATATTTACAATTAGATACAGTATTTCAGATGTACATTTAAAGCTAACTTGATAAAGCTCATATTTAAAATTAAAATATTACATTCGAACCCTTTTCATCGTCATTTTTGAGAAATACTGAGTTTAATATATAATTACAATGTACTACATGTGTTATACATGTATTTTGAAATAATTTCAACTGTAAGAAGTGCATGATGTAAAATGCGCTAAAATTCGCTTCACCACTGATATTTTTTGTTAAAATTCACGATTTTCCAGCAACTGTATTTTAAATTGTCATTGAATATTGGCAAAATGATATAAAAATATCAAATTCACATTATAGGATAAATTTTATTCCGCAGTTAAATATTCGTAAAAATTGCAAAAGCGGTGTATTAAACAATCTTTTATTTATTGTAAAATGTGAAACTTGTCTTAAAAATTAACTTTTTTCACTAATATCTAACAGATTGAACGAAGATTTTGTGCTCACCTTTCAGTTTAGCGATGATTACAATTTCTTTAGTTATATCCTATAGAGTTAGAAAACACATGTTGACATGTTCTAAATCTTACACCCACTGTGTTGCAAAAGGTTGAGAAGAATTAAGTGCCACAATAGGCGGGATTTAATTCTTCTTCATATCGTTTCCGATTGGCACTACAGTTTAGTGTATTTTTAAAGTGGTATCCATCACCTAAGAAGAAGCATACAAAACTTGGTTTGCATAAGATTGGATGACGCAGCAAATGTCTTTCATTATATTGCTTTGTGCCATAATTTCAGCTGGTACGGTTTCATTTTACCTTCATACGCATACCTGATCAAAAATCATTTCATAACAAAATAAGTTTGTGCCCAATATTTCCGTTTTATGAAGGTCTTTGATGTCTTTCAAAAGAATTTGTGCTCTAGCTTTTACATGTATTTTACTAGTTATTATACTATTGTATTTGCCATACATTTTTTACCAATTTTTCAGCTATTTTACCATTTTTTTCAAATATATTAAAATTGTATTTTTACCTCGTTTACATGTACATTTGCATTTATATATGTTTTTACAGAATAAAAATTACCGCACAAATTGTTCAACAAAAATAAAGATAAAGCATCTTTATCAAAAATAGCCTGGATTGAATTACACTCAATTATATAGGTAAATACACATAGAATTTCATATTTTGAGTAAATTGAGAAAATTTTAGCATTATTGCTGAATTTTTTCTGAGTATTTATATGCAAAGAAATCTGGAATCGAGAAATAATTTACAAAGTTGTGGCAGTTTGAAAAAAAACTTTAAAAAAAATTAAAAAAAACACTTTAAAAAAACTGCTATAACTTCGTCAATTATTGCTCGATTCCAAAAGTTTTTGAACATAAATACTCAAGAGTGTGTCCTCTATCAGAATCTTCAATAAGAATCTTGAAAAAACATTTTTTCAAAAATAAGGTGAAATTTAGCAATTAAAACCGCCAAAAAGATCCAAAAACAGCCCTGTAAATGTCCCAAAAAAGGGGCACAAATCTGTCAAAAAAACCCTAAACACCTCCAAAAAAGACCCAAAACACTGCCAAAAAGCTCCAAAAAACCGCCAAAAAAGCCCCTGCAAATGTCCCAAAAAAACTACCAAAACATGCCCAAAATAGTAAAAAAGCCTTAAAAGTCCTACAATTAAAATGCCATAAAAGCCCCAAACATTGCTAAAAAAGGCCTTAAAGTTTTGAAAAGTTTCTGTTTGGTAATCCACTGGCAACTATATATAAGCGTCTCCTATTGTTTCCACCTTATTGACATCACAATCTTCCACACATGTTATACAAATTGTTCAGCAGTCGTATAACCTAAAAAATGTAATAGAAAGTAATTTTATATATAACATGTATAAGAGTATATACATTATAATTTGATTAACTCTGCTGTAAGTGCTGACGCACAATTGCTAATAATAAAATAGCCTTGTGCTGGGGTAGTTATCTTACATGATAGCTCAAAAAGTCCCAAGTCAACCAAGTCCCAGGTTCGTTATCAATTATTTTATATTTCATATTTGTTCCAAATTAACATCTCCGAACTTCGAACAATATAGAGTTAAAGCTGCACGAGCGATTACGATACGTTTACGATTAATGCGTCATCAAACGCAAACACGCATGCGAGGGTGCCTTAAAACACGCATCCCCATTCCCGAAAAGACTGTTTATGACGCGTAATCGTAAACGTATCGTAATCGATCGTGCAGCTTTATCTTGCGATTACTTGTAAAAACAGTCGTTGTACAAATACCCCGTATTTTAACCATTTTAACCCCATAAAAGCACGTAAGATGAATTTTTTAACTGATTTTATTTTTGCGTAAAATTTATACATCTTAAAAATTGTATTAGTAATAACATATTCCATTAGTCAAATATATTGCAATTAATTTCAAGTTGATTACGCAGGACAAGACAATGTGCACATTTCACTGCCAATTGTTTCTTGAATAAATTCGAGTGCTGATGTGACTTTCATAAAAATATTTCTTGAAGAATCTGGTAGACATCTTTTAGTATATGCTAAGGATGCTATACCTGCCAAAATATAACGAGATCCACATCGGTACATCAGGGCACTTCCGGAATCTCCCTGTAAAGAGATTACACATCAAGTTGATCGTCATTTCGCCGTTTAAGAAGCTTGCATATATCAGAATAAGCCTTTTATTCTAAATTATTTTTTAATTTAATTTTGGAAACTGTTAAGGTGCGTTTACACTGCACGAAAATGTAAAACAAAAACTGTTTTACAAGACGATCTCAAGCTGGGTTTCTCACC